>JAABKJ010003022.1:0-26727 GCA_011634705.1 Andricus grossulariae
ACTTTTTGTTATTTACAAAAAGGTTTCTCTTCTAAGATTGGTTACAATAATCAATTAGCCATTTTTTGTCAATTTTATAAATCGAGTTGAATATTAAATAATTTTTATCTTGTTTTCTTGTTATGCTTGATAAAAAAGAGTGACTAATATGAATCCCTATTCAATTGAAGTGTATATTGGTCACCTAATTTTGATGTGACGTAGCTAAAATAAGTTAATAATTGAAAGCAAACTAGCTCAAAATCATCCTGCAGCTTTTTTAAACACAATTTCATTGGAATATGATATTAAAACATTTGTACTATTATTTTTTACGATACATAGAAATTATCCATCTTATCGAAAATGGATTCAGAACAATTTGTAGATCTTTTTGACACGAGTAATTTTTCTCATCAACATTTTTTCCTATCTTGTATAGTTTGACCGAAAAATGGTATTTTTCATTTTTAATAACATGCAGATGATCACATGTTCAAAAGGTTTTTGAGGGTTCTCATACATAAAAAATCAAATTTGCTTTCTACACGATTTAGACAATCTACTTCAGAAATAGTCACTATTGGCCGGACTGTAGACAGCCACTTAGTTCATTCCTAAGGGAAGAAAATAAGTTTTTGTAAATTTTCGATATAACCATTAATGTTCAGTTTATCGGATTCTATGTACGAAGTTTCCTTAAGAATTATTCAAAGAAAAAATATGTTAAATTACTTTTTTATTTCGACCCACATACGTAATTTTCAGCTACTTTCAACATTTTGATCCTTCGTTGCATCTGAAACAATATTATGTTCAAATTTGACATTTTTTAAAAATAAGCTAATGCTGTGGAAGAAAGTCGTCTAAAACTACTTTTTGAAAACACTTTGAGATTCGGAAACGCATTCCTAAGGGACATTCCTTGATTTCTTCTGATGTCATATCTTTATTCGCGCCACTGATCATGCTTACTTTTACCCGTTTTTTAAACTGATATTCTAAGTGATTTCTCATTTCATATATTCCGCGAAGTGTCCCATTATTCTCCAATATTGCATGGATTTCACCATTTGCCGCTGATAGTACACTCTGTTCTTCAGTTGGCATGGGCCCAATTGCATGATTTTTCATTTTCAAAAATATTGGTTTATCGCGAGGAAAAGTGTATCTTCGAATTTCGAATAGCTGGTTCGGATTCGTGTTGGGGATAAACCGAATACACCTAAGATTTTCAAGTGTGTATCCAAGGACGCGTAAAGAGGAATCCCTGGCAGATGGAGACCTGGATCTGAAACGAACAAGAGGTTCGGCAGGAGGAGGAGACCTCTGAGCTGAATTATGTCTGTTTGAAGAATCAGCAGTTCCGCAACAAGGAACACTAAGAACAGAGGAGCCATTAGGTGAAAATTGAAACTGTGAACTCAATTCTGCAACAAGAAACAGAGGATTACATTTTTCTTCAAGTAGACAATCGTATGATCAGGAGTATGTGTGTTTTGTACTGAGGGCTGCCGAATCTGTGTCACTAGCAAACGGACTAACGAGCGTCGCCACAAAAGATTTTTTTATCACGCTATTAGGGTAAGGAATTATTTAAAAATAAGTTTAGGAAACTTCAATAAATATGTTTAGTTAAATTTACGGATAGGAGATTTCGAATAGTCTGTACCAAAGAGGATGTCAAAGAACTTTGTACTTTGACATTGTCTTGATTTTGTATACTTGTTCAAAAATTTTTTTCAAATATTAGGAACAAGGTGCCATGCGCCTGGACTATTGCCTAGGTCAATAGATTATCAATGTTTTGAAAATGTTTATAATTTAACACTTTTGTTATCAATTTTTATTTATGCTAGGAATACCTTGATGATTCGCAGGTTCACTTGACATACCAAAATTGGCCAGAAAGTCTCTTTCTTTGGGTGACCTTCTTGATGATATTTCTGTGAAAATACAAACAAGATTCATGAATTTAAAGTATTCAAATTTACTAAAAATAGAAGAAGCGTTACTCGATTATTTCGTTTCACTTCGCACAATTCAATTACGTTGAAAATCTCAAAGATGTCTTAAACTGATTTAAATACCCAGAAAATTCCGAATTTTTTTCTTTTTTCCCTGATTAGTTTCTTCCTACTGTAAAAAAATATAACAAAATTAGTCGTCTGAGCTTTCAGAACCCCACACTATGAACGGATTCGTGGAAGGTGTATTCCAACAGGCAGAAAGTCAGTCAAAAGCGGAGGGGCTGGATTCTTGTTATTGGTCATCCCGAATTTAATGGATCAGAGCCTTTGCCAAGTGACCCATCTGGGGTTCATAGGGGGGATAGAAGCATCTGCAGATGCCCCGAATTAGCCTAAGACGGGAGTCTCTATGACACAGATTAATCTGCACAACAGCAGAGGCGCTTTGGCGGGCCAGCACTAACAGGAGGACAGGGTTTCTCTGATATTGGGCTGTGATGCAAACTCCCACCGTACAATGTGGATACGCACAAAGATCAATTGCCGAGGAAGTGATTTAATTGAATACCTGGCGAACATTGAGCTGGAGATTCTAAATCGGAGTCATACACCCACATTCCAAATTAGAAACAGGAGTAAAGCTCAAGACAAGTAGCAGAATGCTGAAGCACCCACCTGAAGAATGTCCATAAAAAGATTAGAACGTTTTGCAACAAGGCGAACAGAACTTAGTTGCCTTCAGACTGGGACATCTATAAGACAGTACACCATGAATGCAATAAAAATATCAGAAGTTATAAACAGAAAGATCGGAAGGTCTTCATCAAGGAAACAAAGAGCATTCCTGAAATAGTGAGACTCCACAAGATCCTGGCGAAAAATCCGGAAGTTCGCTCGATGATTGTGAGTTTGCCAAAGACAAAGAAGCAATGCTGAATTAACTGGAAGAAGGCCGACTGGAATTTTGCCGTCAAGGTCATTGGTATCAAGAAAGTGGAATGGGCCGTTGGATCCTTCTGCTTCTTAAAAACACCAGGCTTGAATGTCCTCTATCCTGTGCTCTTACAAAAGGGTATTGAGAGCGCCTCCCCCCACTGACGAAACTACTTAGGGCAGGTATTGCCCTAAAACACGTGCCATCGGTAAAAAAGGATGGCAGAGTGACGTTCATTCCCAAACCTGGGAATAAGGGCTACACAGATACTAAAGACGTCCTGTCAATCAGCTTGACGTCCTTCATGCTGAAGACGCTAGAGAGGTTGGTCGAGAGATTCATTAGAGATGAGGTGCCAATAGCCTCTCCGCTACATAGAGGACAGCATGCGTTTACAGCAGGTTACTTGGTAGAAAATGAGCTTCGTGCTGTCGTAGCAAAATTGGAGCAGCAGCTGGAACAGAAAGGGAATGCTGTTAGCACCTTTTTGAATATAGAGGGTGCATTCAGCAATACCCCTCCAAAATTCATGTGTCGCGAGGCTTGAAGGTGTAGTGTACCCGTCCAGCTAGTAAACTGGATAGAGCGCTGGTGCAACAGCTCAGGGCTTTTCATGCAAGTGGAAGAGATCAGTATGGTGACTTCCTGGATCAAATACCAGGTGTAAACATTTGAAGCCCCTGCATTTTGTGGTGGGAGGCTAAGGACCTTAGAATCGGTTAAATATCAGAAGATAATCCTAGAGAGCAAATTGTACGGAGCGAAGCATCTTAAAACCCAATGGAGGAAGTTTGTTATGACATTTTGGATGAGCGCGAAACTTAAAGCGATGCAGGACAGGCTGCGACGATTGCAAATGCTATTTTCCAGGGGTATCACGGGAGCAATGACTACTACGCCAACAGCGGCAATATGATTAATGTGCTGTGAGGAATCCTTGCATGCTGCGATAATGGCCAAAATGGCTCACGCGATGGGAAACCTGGCCAGAATAAATAGATGAACTCGGGGGACTAGACACACTAGGCTCACAAGTGACATTAGGATACTACTAATTCTGGAAATGAGACAAGATAAAATGATGAATCGCTTCACCTTCACCAAGACTTTTCGCATCCAAATTCCAAGCAGGGATATGTGAGAAAGGAATGACAAACCGCTCCTTCAAACAAAAATCTGGTACACAGATGGCTCCAGAGAAGCAGAAGGGTCAGGAGCAGGGATCTACGACAGCGGGCGACAGAGAGGAATGGGGATCGAACTTCGGCGACTTGCCACCATTTCTAGGTTGTGGTCCTGGCCGTTATTCGCTGTGCTGAGCAATTATTAGAAGAAAACGCTGCTGGTAGGCAGATTACAATCTACTCGGACAGTCAAACGACATTAACTGCAGTTGAGAAACCAGACATGAGATCTAAGCTGATTTGCTAAAGCAGAAAGGCACTAAACCAACTTGCAGGAGAGAACAACGTGGCTTTCATATTGGTTCCTGGCGACACCGAAATCAAGGGCAACGAAAAGGATGACTGGGCCCGGTACTGGGATTAGCGTCTTGCTGCATCGGAAAGCTGGGAACAAACCCAGGGTTGTCGACGAGCGAAAGCAATCGTAGGTGATACGTACATTATAGACAGAGCAAGATAAATTATGGGTTGACGCGAAAAAGACATGAGGACAGTGGTACAGATTCCTACAGCAATACAACTACAGAAACAACCACGTGAACCATCACATGCGCATGATGGTCTGTAGCTCCACGTCAGAGAGAAGGAAATGCGGCAAGGATGATGAAGTTTCTCTGCATGTCTTATGCCAGTGCCCGGCATTAGCTAGACTCAGGCAAAAAACTTTTTGGTCTATTTAATGGAACCTGAGGATACCAACACGCAAGCAGTAGCTAACATACTAGGCTTCATTCAGATGTCTGGCGACAGCTTCTGGGGGCAAATAATTCAGGGTATGACATGATAGGCTTTTTATCTGGAGCGCTAGGGGGAATCCATGTTCGTTCCCCGCCCGCAGATATTCTAAACTAAAGTAAACATCAGGAGCAAGGTTTATTGCGTGTGAAATATTTCCTAGCTCATAAAATCATTAATAGTTTGAAACTGTTCATAACTAAACAGGTCTATTATCTATTTTTATTAATTTAAGGGTTACCTTGATGATTGGTAGGTTCACCTATCATCCCAAAATTTGCCAGAAGGTCTCTTTCTTTGGGCGGCATACTTGATGATATTTCTGTGAAAAGTCGAACAAAATTTATGAATTTAAGGTGTTAAAAATTATTAAAAATAGTAACAACGTAATTCGATTATTCCATTTCATTCCGTATAATTCGGTTACGTTAAAAATATTTAAAAATTCATAAACTGATTCAAATACCCTTCAAATTCTATATTTTTCGGCTTTCCCCCCTTAGTTGTTTCTCCTTACTGTCAAAAGTATTTCAAAATGATATTAATTGATTCCTTACATACCAATAGAATTAAGAATGCCCAGGGTTAGGACCAGTGCATGAAGAGACCACATTTTTTCAAAATATAGGAAAAACTTTTCAACGCCAAATTTCTAGAGCAGCGCATCTAAGGAATATTCTAACGTTTCGTGTATATGTTTGAGATACTGTTTAGAGATATTTGTGTTTTCTCCCACCCGGGCATGAATCGCGTATAGGAATTATTGCGGGGCGTCATGTGATAATAAATTTTAATTAGTATGACCTTATCAATTTAGTGGAGCTCAAACTCTCGCACGTGTATAATTATTTTACCTTGAAAAATTAAGATTTTACAGTTAATATCTGAAGTCGCGTAGATTTTAGAAACTAAATAAATATCTCCCCCCCCCCTGTCAACAGAATTTTTTCTTCTGCAAAGTATTTCTTTCTAGCAAAGAAAATTAATCTATACAAAAATATCTGTGTAGCATAGATTCATTATTTCTAAAAAGAAAAAAGCCACTTTTTCCCCTAAATGATCTGAAAATAAGTTAAAAATAGTTTGTAAACTAATTACGACGCATTTAATAACACCTTATGTAACACCACTAAATAATAACTATATTAAATTTCGTTAAAATGTCAATCATAATTTCACTCATGCCCATTTATGATGAAGTTCTTTCAGAAATAGTACTTCTAAACTAGTGTTTGGATAAAAAACTGAAAAATCGGGGTTTCTAAGAAATTAAACGTTTCTTTACATTCTTCTATTAAAATATTTCAGGACGATAATCATTATTGATTTTAACGTATTTCCCATTTCATTTTTCCGAGATTTTGGGAAATGAATAAAATTAAAAAATGTATAGTTTGAATAATAGTATCTTTGATTATGATTTGAAGCGGTAGTGATGCTACAAAATTATTAAACTCCATATACCTATAGCCTGATCATTTCCTGGTACTTTCTCATACATAGATTAAGTTCATTTCAAATTATTTTGCATTTGGTGGAGTCCACGTCATCTGATCATGAAAATTTATGTATTGGAATGGGATTTTACTGTAATTCAGGATATATGATTGGTTGGCAGTGAAAAAAAACACAAAATATTTTTTGAAAATTCGAAAAAACGGCGGAGATATGGAGCTTTGAGTTTTGAGAATATGTGTGGTCTACGTGCCCTGAAATTATTGGAGAGGATTTGCAGCTGGTTTTCGAGAAAAGATTATTTAAATGTCACTTCTTGTGTCACGTCTGAATATTCCTGGAAGTCTTTTGAGAAACTTGAAACACATGCAAATTTTTTGAAATCTCTTAGTATCATTTTGTAGGTCATTAATCTCTTGAAATGTGCTGAATGTTTGATCCTTTCATAATTTCTGTAAAATATTTGGAAATACTTCGGAAATCCCTACGATCTTTCGAAATACCTGGCGGCTCCTACTAATCGTTTGAAATCCGTTTAGACCTGTACAAGTTTTGTGACATGCCCTAAAATATTTTTCTTATTTATATTTCTCTTTCCTTCACATCTTTATTTCAAAATCTTTCTTTCGTTAATTGTTTTTCCGAATTATTTTACTCGACCGTAACAATTGACTAATAAATTCATATTTTCCTTTATGCAGTTAAGGACGTTAAGATGAGGTGGATATCACTCAAAGCTGAAGTGGAAAGCAATTCCTATCAGATAGCCAAGTTGCCTTTCTGCTAGCCACAGAAAGTCTCGACAGCGTAATTCAATATCTATCGTCAACTGGAGTGAAGTAAAATATTATGTCTGATCCAAATATCCTGAGCGAGAGAATACCATTTTTTTGAATTGATTATATTACAAAAAATGAAATTCTGAAATTCATACTGTACACTAAACAACGATGCCTTGTTGTATTTGTACTTCATGAAACGTAACACCAAACAAAAAATTTAATTCAGTATTACCATCAGAATCCACAAGACAAAGTATTTTTATGACAATATCCGTATGAAACTTTCTTTGTTGTTTCCCAACATCAAATCAAATAGGCCTAGTTTCTTTTACTCGTCGAAGATCCAATTTTTGTGTGTCTCATTACAGATCAGTTGGAATTAATTATTAACACAATGAGGCACCTGCTTTGGACTTGAAGAGAGCGGGAGAAGCTGGGGAAATGTCAGACGAAGATTTCCTTGCGATTATGGAGGGAACAGATCATCCTGAGAATGCTCCGACACCAGAAAATACAGCAACTATACCCCCAGATACTGATAACAGTTCTTCAATACTAGCAAATACGAGCAGTGTGATCCCGGCACGGAACAACTCCATAGATGTATGCAATGCCGGGTCCGGTTCGAGTAAAGATAAAGAAATTAAATCAAGACGTTCTTAAGGGAGGAAAATAAACCGCGAAAATGTAGACGATGTCATTATTGAAGTATTAAAAACACTGACTCAACCGTCGGAATCAGTTTATAATGCCACTACCGCATCTTTGTTAGATGAAACGTTTGCGCACAGTGTAGCTATGACGAAGTTGAACTCACCTAAATTCGGAAATAATAAAAATGGAATAAGACATCTAAAGAAAGAAAAATATTTTGAAAGAGATAAAAAATGTAAAAAAGAACAGTAGGATAAATAGTATAATTAGTTTGTATAAATACCAACCAATACAATTCCAATACGTACTTTTACTCTAAACTTTTGATACTGTACATCTTTCGTAGTCATGAGTAAGGTTTTCAGATACAAAATCATGATATATATCCTTTATAAATAATGTTCCTCACCTTTTCTGAAGAATAACCTATTAATTGTCTGATGTTTCTGATTACATTTTTCAATATAATAGAAAAATTTTTGAATTATCAATGTATTTCAACATACTTAATTCCAAGAACAATTAATTATACTTCATCAACCCTATACTATACTCTACCTCGGTTAATATACTCATTTTGACAGGACAACGCACCGTGAATGTTATAGTATTCGGCCAATTGATTTCGCAACCTCACGGCACAGCCAGCCGATTTGTTACCACGGAACAATCGCTCATTGTCACGAATACCTGAACCATACACTCGCTATATGCCAGTCACTACCTCTCCAGTTGTCTCAGTCTCTTTGTCATCTAAATTGGCTGGGCAGTACACCTTCTTATCCACAGATTTCTCTTCTGCCAGAAGAAAATGGTGTAGGCAAACTGCGGCCAAGACAACTTTGTCAACGAAATTAAGAAAGGAAAACAATGGTTTTTTGAGTAACAGACAGCATGTAGTTAATATCCCGAACGCGTTCTCGATTATTCGGCGAGCCCGAGATAGCCTGTAGTTGAAGATGGATTGAAAATCAGCCAGCAGTTTACCAGGAAAGGGCATCATTAAGCATGCAGGGGGAAGGCCTCGCCAACAAGTAAGCAGTACGGTTGCGGAAGGTTTGTTCCCGGTAACGCTGTTGCAGATGCTAAAGGCCATTTTTCCTCAAGCAAATTCTTTCCAAAAGGTGATCGGGAAATTAGGCCGCTATTGTTGTCTGATTCAAGTCCTCCAACATCAACCTTCGTGAACTTACATTGCGCATCACGAGCTGCCATTAAGACAAGAATAAAGTGCTTCTTATAATTAAGTACATGGAACTGCTATTTGATGGTGATTGAATCGTGATGTGTTTGCCGCCGATGGCTCCAACACAATTTGGCGAACTCCAGGTGTTCATAAACTCATCAGCGATTCTGCTATAGTCTTCTTTGCCTAATTGAGGCAAATCCTACGGGGAAAGGATTTTTTCTGGATTTTGAAAATTACTAGAAAATTGCCCATTGATTATTGCAACAAATCATTGGAGAGAAACCTGTGCGAAAATTATACAAAAATATCCACAGTCGTAATTGTTTACTAAAACGTAATTATTTGGATATTTGGGGTTTTTCATCCGCTTTCGGCAAAAGTCATAATTTTCATTGAATTATAATTCACAAAGGCTCCTGTTATTTCTTGGAAGGTTCTTCACAATTTGCTCATACACTTCAATGAAATAAACAGTTATGACTCCAACTATTTTTGTGTTCTTTACTCAGAGATTTCCCTTCCATGATTTGTTGTAATAATAAATAGGTAATTTTTTGTCAATGATATAAATCAAGTTACTTACTTACCTAGGCACTATTGTTAAATGTAATGTAAACTTATGTTTTACTTGATGAATACGAATGCTTACTATGATTTCCTATTTAATTTAGGTGTCTATCAGAACAATCGTTTTATAACAATTTATAATTTTGAGATCAGAAATTTTTCTCGGCAACATTTTTTCACATCGTGCATAGTTTGAGCGAAAACTGTTGATTCTCGGTATATCGGATTGTGTGTGCAAGGTTTTGCTTCACAATTAATCAAAGAATAAGAATTGGTGATTACTTTATTATGTCGACCCTCATACATAATCATTAGTTGCTTTGAACATTTTCAGCCTTCTTCGGATCACAAACAATATTATATTTTAGTTTTAAACTTTTTTCAAAATAAATTCATGGTGTGGAAGAAAGTTCTCTGTAGCTACTTTTTTAAAATTCTTTGCGATTGGCCATTTCCTGCCTAAGGGACATTCCTCAATTTCTTCTGTGGTCATCTCTTTATAAACAGCACTGTACATGTTTACTTTCACTCTTTCTTCAACTCTTTGTTCAGAATGATATCTTACTGTAAAGATTCCACGAAGACACTTATCAGCGTCTTCTATAATTGCAAATATGTCACCATCAGACGTTGATAATACACTTTGTTCTTCGATAGGCATGTTCCTAAACACATGATTCTTTTCTCTTAAAAGGATTTGTTGATTGTAGGGAAAACTGTATCTTCGAATTTCGAATTTCCGGTTCGGATTGGTGTTGGGAATGAATCGAATAGACCTGAGATGTTGAAGTGTATATCCAAGTACGCGTAAAGAAGAATTCCTGGCAGGAGGAGACCTTGACCTAGTACGAAAAAAAGACTTGACAGGAGAAGCAGACCTTCGAGAAGGATGGTGTCTTTTAGGAGAATGAGAAGTTTCAGAACAAAGAACACCAGGAATAGAGGAGCCATTGGGTAAACATTTGAACTGCGAACTCAACTCTGCAAAAAAAAAGAGAGAATAAAATTTGTCTCAAAGTAGCCAATCATATGGTTAAGAGTGTGAGTAGTTTTGTAATTTTTGTTTGAATTTCGTGTCATATGTGTGTTGTGTATACGTCCAATCGCTTTCTTGGGCTCAAGTGTATTTGAATGTGTGTGTACAGAGAGCTGCCGAATCCGTGTCGCTGTTAAGCGTACTGACGAGCATTATTTGTGGTATTTCGGCCACCAATCCATATTTAAAAAAAAAGACGCAGAAGATTTTTGAATGCAAGCACTTAATGCGAAAACAATTCAAAATAAGTGCAGACAACATATCCTTGTGAGAAAAATAGTTTAATTTAATTTAAGGATTGTTCCAACATCCTTTTATCATTTACGCAAGGAAATCAACATTCAGAAAAAATAAAAATCACAGATTTTTTTCATTCAGCTATTAGGGTGAGAAATCCTTCTAAAATAAGTTTATAAAACTAATAAATATGTTCATTTAATTTGTTTTCAAGGGATTTCAATGATTTCTAATGTTATTATAAAGGGATTCCAAGTAATTTTAAAAATTCCAGGTGAACTCATAGATGTTGTTTGCGTCAATTTTATTGTGCAGGATTATGGCTTGTCTGAAATAAACCGTTCCTTTTTGGTTTGTTTACTTTTTTAATTAATTTCTTCAATATTTTTGTATAATTTATTTTAATGCTGGTTACCCTTGAATATCTTCCTATATAACAATTGTCTATAGAGTTTTCTACAATAGCGACAATATGATAGGAAAAAGCATTATAACAATATCATTATTATAATTATTATTTTCAATTTTTAATTAAACTTGACTTACCTTGATGATTCGCAGGTTCACTACTTTTCATCCCAAAATTTGACAGAAAGTCCCTTTCTTTCGGGGGCATACATGATGATATTTCTATGAAAAGCAAAATAAGATTTATGAATTAAAAGTGTTGAAAATGCATTAAAAATAGTAGAAGCGTAACTTAATCATTCAATGGTATTTCGTATAAGTCTTTCAGGGCCCATCAATAATGCACGGTAGTGAATCACCGCTAAGCAAAAAAAATGTGAATATTTTTTTCGGGTGGATGTTATACTTAAATTTCAATGAAAATTGGGAAATAAAATGTTAACAAGTTTATTCACGCAATGATAGAAGGCTGGTGTCAAAATTGCGAAGCGATTGCAACACCTCTACCAACATGACTTATTTACGAGTGATTACTTTAATGTAAATAAATAAAATACATTTAAACAATTAATTTATTTTGCCTCACTTTAAAATAACAATCAAAATTCTGAATTGATATTTCTGAAGAAAAAAGTAACGCGACATCAACAAGGTTTTTATGTTAAGAACTGATTCAAATAAGCTGCAAATTATGGATTTTTTTGGTTTATCTACTCAATAGATATTTTTTCTTAAAAATGTATGAAACTTAAAAAGTTTCGATTTTTTACGTGAAAAGATTTATATTCCGACCTCGGAACGTAAAACTTTGGCAAGGAGCGATCAAAACTAAATTTTTCGAAGAGTTATGTTTTTACTAAAAAACCACTAAAACATAGTAAGTCATACAGATCTTTTTAATTATTATACTTGAAGATCAAAAAAATTATATTAATAATAATAATTTTTTATCATCATAGAGTTTACATAGTATTCAAAATTTATTAACGCATGATAGATCTTCCAATATACTCTCTATTGAAAATCATAAATAAATTATAATAATTTACGCTTTACATACCAATGGAATTGATAATAACGTGCAGGATTGAAAGCAGAGTATAAAGGGTCATCATTTTTTCAAATATAGGTGCAACTGTTTAACGCAGTATTTTTAAAGCAGCCTCACTAATAAATATTCTGATACTTCGTGTATATATATCATAAACCGTTTAAAGATATATGCGTTTTCTTCTTCCCAGGCATGTGTTGTGTGTATGGATTTTTTTCAGGGCTTGATGAGATAGCGAATTGTAATAAAAATCGTCTTATCAATTTAGTAGAACTTAAGCTTTTGCGGGCGTATAATCATTTTACCTTGAGAAGCTGTGAGACTCATGTGTAAAGAGTGAATATAAAATTCCTCTTTGATAAATATTTTTCAGCAAAACTTTCATGTAATCAGAAACTAAAGAAATACTTTTTTCAATCCTTGTTAGTAGCATTTTTTACGGAACAGGTGATCAAACGGAGAAAACTAATCTATGAAACAACATCTTTTTAGCATAGATTTATCTTCTCCTAAAAAAGGTCGCTTTTTTACTGAAATTATCTGCCGATAAGTTAGAGGAAATATTTAAACTGAATACAGGTCACTTCATAGTATTATGTTTTTTTTCTTCAATAGACCAAACTATACAACTTCTATAAAATTTGACAGCTAAATCAGAATTCACGGTTAGGACTTTTTGAGGTTAGAAAAGAATGTGACCTGGTAACGGAATTTTGACCACATATTCGAATTCAGTGATTTGAATTCCATAGGAATTGACTAGTCTAGACTGTCGAAACTCCTGATTCTTTTGTGAGGCTCTGTTATTTTTGTTGTTAGCTTAGTCATAAAAAAGCCAGCGCGAAACGTAGTAACGATTCGTATTTTTAGTTATAAATAAATGAAAAATATCAATAGACTAACCCAAAAACACGAATTTTCTACAGCACGGTTAAAAGCTCAACCTGAATGCATCAATTTTTAGCAAAAAAGTTATAATTTTGGCCAAAAAAGGGGACATTTTCAAATGGGTCAATTTTCATTACATTTATTCTCTGGTGAATTTGATGTATTTCTCCGATGTTTTTTACTCCCTACCCCCAATTTTGGGAGAATCATTTGAGGTTTTTAGTATATAAAACAACTAAAAAATTAAAAATTTTGTTGCTGTTCAACAATTTTAGGTTATTTTAGTTTTTCACATAAAATAAATTACTCTAAACAAAAAATAATTGTATTTTGAAGAAGGTTGATAATTGAAAAAACGTCAGCGTTTCACCGACTTTAATATTTTTGCACAATTTTCGGTGAAGGTACTCTTTTTTCAGCAAATATTTATATAGTTTTCGAATGTTTAAAATTTCACAACAATTTGAGGTTATGTTAAGGTTTGCACCAGAATTCGGTCATTTTGAGAAAAAATAATTAAATTTGAAGGAAGATTTACAGTTTGGACCAATTTACAGAGTTTCGTAGCTGAGAGGAGATATTCTTATAGTTTCATTTGAATGTCAGTCCACCCATAATACTTTTTTCCAATGAGCGGAAGTGAGGGAAAATGAGAGGTATTGAAGTAGAGCCAGTGGAAATAAATTAGGGTTTGGGAAGTAAGTGGAGTAAAGGCAATAAATTGTAATGATGAAAATAATGGGTTCAGAACTAAGAAGAGTGAGGGGTAGTGAGGGGAAATTCCGGGAAGGGTAGTGTGGGATATCAAAGAGAAATAATGGGGAATGAGGGGGAGGGAATTAGAAGAAATGAAGGATAATAAGGAGTGAGGAATTGGGGGTACGCTAGGACCAAGAAGTGAGGGAAATTGGGGGAAATCATTGAAAATTAAGATAAGCAGGGGAGGGATGGGGAGGGCTGTGGAAGGGGACTAGCGAAAGGCGAGTGTTAGCTGTGGTAGCGAGAAGAGGGGGAAGTAGGGGTGGGACAGCTTGTAAAGAGGGGCGATGGGTGAAGTGGCGTGTGGGTAAGTAAGATAGGGGCAGGGCAGGCTCGCGGCAAACACCGTAAGAGCGACAAATATGGTAATAAAGCACTCTCAGGGCCGCATTTTGTCTGTAGAGATACGTCAATTCCGAGTAAGACACCCAAATTGTACGTGTTCCAGGTACTTAGCGTGTGCATGACACGCGCGGGAACATCCTGACGTGAAATGTGGTCAGGGTATACTAAGGCAAAAATGACATTGTTCTGCCTTCCGTGCATTTCCTTGTCGAGTAGCTGCTGATGGAATTTCTTAAACTCTGTTTTTTTACTTCCCCTTTCAAAAGTTAGCCCTCTCGATGACGTAATGTACTTCAATCACTTTGTCTATTTAAATTCAGGCCAAGGTTTTCGGACGCCTGCTCAGCGGCTTTATGAAGCAACGCTCCTCTGCCAATTATTGTGTATTTGCTGAACATTTTCAGAAGAGGATCTCTGCCATTTGCAACAATGTAGGCTGTAATCAGAATAATTTGGATATGAAGACATCGTAGATTAGGAAGTCCGCGGTTACCTTGACTTGTATAGAAGTAAAGTACTTCCTCCAGAAGTTTTTGATACCATCTGGCCCTGCAGGGAACAAGTTCTTCGTGCCTCTAAGTGTTTTTCTTACCTCTTCAGCAGTGAGTCATGGACATTTCTCCTCAGATGTTATGAGGATCTCGCGAAACTCCTTGAAATAAATGATATTATTAGTATGTTTTTCAACCTTAGTGTTTTTGGGATTTTGTGTACCTCTGGGCGAATTTTTGAGCCCTTTCCGTGAACGGGATATCAGACGTTATTTAGTCAATGACACACTGAACACGGAACGCATTATGTCTCGCCCATCCAATCTTCTTGTTCAGTTGATGTAATCGTATTTGGGGCTTTTGATCAATCGTCGGTCTTAGCCTTCGATTTGAATCAGTCAAACCTCTCGTAGTACCATAAACTGAACAATTGATGGTCCACAGGTCGGAATCTTCCGAGGTATCCTCAAGAAGGAAGGTCTTGCAGCTTAGGATGAACTTGAATGTTTACGTTCCTTCTTGTTCTACAATCGCGATTATCCCTCAGGAGGTGCCTGTTTTCCGCGGTTGGTCCTAATGTCACTTCCTCCTCTTCCTCTGCGGCTTATTCATGCAGCGGTTGAGGAAGCTTTCGTTATGCACATCTTTTTTTAAAGAGGTAGATGGCTTGGTTTCGCAAAGACTGATGCGAAACTTTCGGAAGCTCTGGGTGTTTCTGGCACCATAGAGTGTGCATACACGCCACATAGCCTCAGTTGACAGGGAAATCGCTGGCAACGTAGCAGTCTAGCAAGTCAGTTTTGAGATGATTCATCCACTCAATGTGGGCGTTTCGCTGGTTCGTCGTCGTGATTCCATCTAAATTATTTTCAGCACCCCGAACTCTAGGGTGATCGGCACAGTTTGCCGACCCATTGTCGGGATCCCTGCGCGTTTGATCGTTTTGACCCGCATCCACAACTTCTTGGTGGTTTGGTGGTGTTATTGTTGTTCCCACGAGCAGCTAGGGAACGGGTTCGTCCGTCCTTGTAAAGCCCTACATGCAAGGATGAGACTGCATACACTGAGAGGTCGTCCGGTATCCCAGTGATCATCATTTACGAAACCGCACCCTGGTGTTATTTAGCGTCCAGCACGGCTTTGCCCCTTCGCTTGGGGGTTATTTCTTCAATACCATCCATGGAAAATTTTCCGCGACTGCTTATTAATTATTGTTATCATATTCAGCAGAAACACTTGGTATAGGGACCCTCTATCCGCAACTCCAGGACGCGTCTAGTGGCTACGTCGTAGGCCCTTTAGTTAGACTCCAAAGGAATAAAAACCAAAATCGAAAAAGTCACCGCCTGCAGTCGAACCGCGGTTAATCCCACCTGTGGCAACGTCTCACGACTGTGAGATATATGACCGCAAGGAACGATGAAATCACCATGACAGGCTGGCGAAACCATTGTGTGTCTTGAGGATACGAAGCGACTCAGCGATCACAGCTTTATGTATCCGTCTCGCAAGTGGCTTTGCATATTTTTGGCACGCGGGTATGGCTTTAAGGTTAAGGACCAGTGATAGTTTTGCACCTCCGAGAGAACCTATTACAAGGACAATTATTTCAAACAAATGTTTCGGGTACAGTCCTTGAAGCTTCCTTTTAAGATCTTGATATATGTATATTTACACTATAATGATATTGATAAAATATAAATAAAAAAATTTTATTTAAGAATTTTTCAAAATCTGAAAGGACATATTTCTTTGATTGAGTTGAGTGCGAATTTTTTCAAAATATTTGAATGCCTCGAACATAAAATTTATGTCCTGTATCGTATTTTTTAAGGCGTACAGAATATTCGACTTTTTTCAAAAGAATGTGCATTCCACTCAAATAAAAAAAGACATACAATAGACGGATTTAGAAAAACTATTTTGGCTTGTTACAAAAATAATATTGGAATGAATAGTGACAGAATATAACATGTTTACTTATTTTTTCATGAAAGTAACATTTTCAAGTATAAAATCAAAAATTCTAACGAAAATAATCAGGATAGGTATTTTTTTCGAATCGGGTTTCTAAAAAAATCCCCTTAATATAATTTTTCCGTAGAATAAAAATGATGAATAATGAAAAATACCAAAAACATAATTATTGAAATAGAAAATATCAAAAATTTAAAATTACAGAACAAAATAAAACCACCGAAAATATTCAGTAAGGAAATACCCAACTACCTATCTACTATTTAAAATATTTACAATCTACTAGTATCTACTTCCTCTCCTATTTACAATCTTTGCTTCTCCATTTCTCTTCCTCCTACCTTCTCCATCTTCCCATGCTCCCTGCCGTTTTTCTTAACCATCCTATATATCTTCCTTTCTTATTCGGGCATTTTTCTAACCTTATCCATGTGTAGTCCATTCGTTTTAATATACCTTTCCTTTCAAATTCTATCTTCACACTCCCTCTTCTGTTCTCCTTCTCCCACTAACACTCCCTAGCCAGGTCAATTCCCCCCTCTTCCAAAAATTTCTTCTCATATTTACACTCGACTCCGCCTTACAATCTCTAAAATCGTTCTACCCTTCTCCCTCCTGATAATATAATTAGGGGCGTTCCCTGCCAATCCTAGTGTCCACTTCACATACCTCTCCTGTGTCCTATTTACATTCTCACTTTACTTGCCCCCCACACCTCTACTTCATACAACAGCACACTCATCACTAGTAAGTCAAAAAATTTGATTATCCTTCCAAAATCATCTGCAAATGACTTCTTTCCCAAAACCTTATACCTGCCTCATCACCACATTTGCCCTCCCCATTCTCTCTTTCATATGACCATCCACTACTCCATTTATCCGGAACAAGAAGCCCAGGTACCGAAACTGTCTCACTTTCATTTTCCGATACCCTACCTTTGCTGCTCTCTCTTAACTCCTCTCCCTTCTAGCCCTGTTGTTAAGTATTCTCTGCACCTCCCTTTCCTTTCTCGTTAAATCGTGATCTATGAAAAGCCCCTCATCCTTTATCCTATTTTTATTTCGCATTACCCCTAACTTCTTTCCTCAGTTCTCCAACTCCATAACCGCTACTTCCTTCTCCTTTCTCCCCTCCAGTCTAACCTTCCCTACCTTGCCTTGATTCCACCCTATGCTCGACAGCAGCGCTTCCACGCCCTCCTTTTCTTTGGCGTTCTTCAACTTCAACCCTCTCATCACAATATTATTTCTCCTGTCTGCCTTTTCTTACACTCTATTCTCAACTCTATTGCCCTTATCCTTTCCCAATACACCCTCTCTTCCTCTTCATTTCTACGCTCTCCCACTTTCTCTTCTATCATATTCTCTGCCCTCTCCGAAATACTTTTCTTCCCGCCCTCCCACCTTGCGCCTACTTCCATTTGCGACCTCCCCTCCACCTCCTATACCCTTCTTCCTGGCATTTCCTGTCACACTCTAATCTTCTTTTCCATCGGCCTTATTTTGGCTTCTTTTTCCTTCCTCACCGATACCACCTCCCTCTCTAATCCTTCTACTTTCAACCTCAGCTCTTTCACCTACTTTTTCCATTTCTCATCGCTGATTCTCAAGTCCTCCCTCATACCTTCCATCTGTTCCTTAGTCCCCTTATGTCCTCTCTCAATCTCCTGGTCTTGTCTAACAGCATCTCGAAATCCTCCTTCTCCGCCTTTTCCTCCATTGTTTGGGAAGGCGACCGACATCTTCTTGTACTATCCTTGAACGGACTCTCTACCGCGCTTTTATCCAGACTCTCTTGGCTGTCTCTCTTCCTCTTAAAGACAACCTCTCCCTCACTTGCACAAGACGCCCTCTCCTTTAACTTCAGGCTTTCTTCATCCCGCGTTTTCCCTTTCCCCGACTCGCCGCTTGATATTGAAAATTGAGACTTCTCCATACAGTACATTCTGCAACCGACAGATGTCTCTGCAGACTTTTTCCGCATGCCATCCAAAATTTTCCCTCCACCTCACTTTTCTCACCTCCTCACAGCCCTTGCAGATACCTCTTTTTCTCCCTTAACATTCCCCAACAATACGAGAACCACCCTTGACCCCCTCGAATGCCACAAACTCCCCCGATCCCACACAAACCTACTCACCTCCTCGGCATCCAGCCTCACATTACACTCACACCTTCCACACAAATTCCGTAAAATCTTCTCATAACCTTTCACTGAACACGTTCTCACTTGCGCCACCAACATGCAAGTATCCACATTTTAGAGTAACAAATATCAAATTGAAAGCGTTAAAAATTAAAAGAGCTCAGAATTGAACAATTATTCAAAAATAGATGAGTTCCAAATTTTAAAATGTTTCAAGTTAAAGACTTAAAGTCTGAAAAATTCTAAATAAAATTATTCATCCCCAATTAATAAGAATTCAAATAGGAAATATTTGAAATTAATGCAAGCTGATAATTATAACTTTTAGAAAGGAATATTTTAGGTATATACAAATCCTTTCATGCAAAAATAAGTAAGATGTGGGCATCCGTAAAATTGCAAGTTAATTTATTTATGAATAATTCAAATAAAACATAAGTTTCTGGAATCTTAACATACTGACAAATTGAAATTATCGTATTCGGAGAAAATTTATAAATTTCACTAAAATTAGTAAAATAGGAATTAATTTTCAAAGCGTTTCTTTATCATTACTCGATTGAAAGAAAAAATTAAACTGTCAACATTTTATCGAAAATTTCATCGAATAACAAAATATAAAAATTGAATTTCCCTAAAATAGGTGTTTGAATGTGCATAATACAAATTCTTCAAGAATTCAAAATACCTCTATAGAATGCTGTATTATAAATATGGTATCGAATTACTTTGCAATACTGCTTCTTTTAATTATAATATGTCTAATATTTCAAAAAATGTGATGGGTTTGATAATGCATTTTATTTAAGCAAATGCAATTTGCAAATCTAAAGAATTTGATGATACAAATGAGAAATTTTACATTTGAGAAGTTTCACATTTTGTTAATAATTTTTATTAATTTATTTATTATTTATTCATTTTGTTGATTATTCCAATGAATATTTTCAATGCAATCCATTGAGCGATTTGAGTCTTAAAGAAAGAATTTATTGAAAATTCAAAAATGAGCTTATTTGCGCGTTGGAAGAAATGTTCAAAAAATGTTTTTTGAATTCTGTAGTATTTTCCTAAACTATTTAGCATACTCTTGAATCATATAGAATTCTCTTAAAGTATATAGAATCATCTTTAATTCAGTGATATTCTCCTAAGTTCGGCAGGATTCTCTCAAATTCAGTACAGTTTTACTAAGTGATCAAAAATTCTCTTGAATTCAGAAGAATTTTTTTTAAATCAGCAAAATTCTCTTGAATCCAGTAGAATTCTTCAGAGCATATTCATTTGAACCTAACTTCTCCCAAATAAAAAACTTTTCCATGAGATTTCATGAGATTGATTAAATAGCTGACCTTTCAAGAGATGACCTACCGGACAGGATATATGACTGGTAGGAGGAGGTACCTCGCAAATTAAGACCCGTAAGGAAAAGGCTGCTTCTAGATTCGTCGACGTAGAGGTCAACAAATGCCTCAGAGAGGTAATGTACCAGCCTTTCCGTACATTTTGTGCGTCACTGGACCTGGCGGAAGGGCTGGCTAAGATTGAGCGTATTATCAAGGCCCTGGCCTTCCGCTTGAATTGCACCCATACTGGCTTGATTACTGATCCAGATTCACCGACCATCAGAGGACCCTAGGACGAATTGTTCAGGGCCGTTGTCCCCTTGATTGTACCAGGACTTATACAAGATTTGGATTAGAAGGACCATTCAAATAGGGCCTTTTCTTGGAAAGAGTTCTCCGCCACTCTGTCAACTAGTAAGGTCAAGTCGGCCCTGGGATTAGAAGCGATCACATATAAGATTGAAAATCGCCTCTCTCATTCAGCTCTCCACTTTGTGCATGACCTCTCCAATACCATGTACTTGAGTTCATTCTTCTCTGATTCCTGGAGGGACACGCTGGTTCACTTTAATCCTGAGCCCGATTCTAAGGTATACCGTCTGATTTCTCTCACATCCATTATTTGTAAATTATTTGGAAGACTGACGCAGAGAAGGTCGGACCCTCTAGATGAACACAACGACTGGATTCTAGGTTATTAGTTTGGATTTAGAAAGGGGAGATTCTCTTTGAATTCTGTCGCCTATGTTGTCACTGATGTGTTGACGGTCTTCGGGAAGAAAAGGTCGACTCTCGCATTGGCACTTAACTTGAAGGGCACGTTTAATGCTATCCTCCCAGGTGCATTGATCAGAGAGCTAAAGGACTTGAATGTCCTGAGAAGATCAAGGTCACAAGGAGGAATCTTTTCTGCTCCTCTAAAAGTAGGTATCATAGTCTCTGTAGCGTTGCTGTTCCCTAAGAAAGAGCTTTCTCCCGCCTCATCATTTTAACACTGAGTTGGGGTCGCCACGAACGCAAGTGATCATCTCTTGCATGTCACTTTTCATGACATCCGAGAGAGTGAGCGTTCGTTGACTCTGGAGGTGGATTTGCTATTTCCATGGCATACATTCATTAGCCTCTGAATATCCAAGTCAAAATATCAGCTATGCGTATTTACTAGATCAAGAGTTGGCCGGGGGAATATACCACTGAATCTTGAGGGCGCGATTATCGTAGGCCAGCCTATTTCAAAACATAAGGGTATTTCGTCGCACAGCTGACTGACCTGGATACGTCACATTATATCGATGGACGCTAAAGGAACAAGGACGATTAACATTCTTAATGTTACCTCTAGGTTCACTTAAGATGCATTTCCTTCCCTCCGTCTTATTGTCTACAAAGGTTTATTCAGGTCTTGCTTGAGGTAAAATGCACTCCTGTCCCTCGAAGCGAATAACACCGCCTTAAAAGTGCTCGATCGGTTCCAATACGCTTCTCTGCTGGCGGCCTTGGGGTGCATGAGTTCTATCACCATCTCGATGTTGTTTTTGGAGGCGTTGGATGCTCCACTTTCACTATAAAGATCCCTATTTTTGAACAGGTTCATCGTTTGAAACTTATTCTGAAATGCCGATTGTCTGGTGAGAAAGTTTCCAGCGCTAGCTACGAAAGCAGATGGTAGAGGATTCCGGTTGTATCCTGAGCATATCGGGTTAATAACGGCCTACAATTCTGTCTCGGCCTTCTTCTCTGCGCGTGAAACGACTACCAGATCTTCCTACTTCGATTAGGAGTGGGTCGATCTACTGTCTGAAATTAACATAGACTTGGATTCCTGTATGTATTTTAGGAACATGATGGGTAATTGAGCGGAGTTTGCAGAATATGCGGTAAAAGGATACTCGAAAGCGATACGGACCTTCCCCGATGACTTGCTAGAGCCCATTGCTGGACTAGCTAGCTGTGGCTTCTGTGTATCATCAACGGACCTTAGATATCGAATCCTTCTCAGAATTTTTTTTTGATTCTGACTGCGGAGCTTTATGGCATCCTCAGCTTTATGGCAGATCCTCAAGTATAGTGCAGTCCTCGCCCTAGCTAAATGTGGTCCCGGTTAAATGGGCTGCCGCTACTGGATATGTCATTACGACGACCTCTTAACGATATAACTAAACTATATATTTATATAAATATTCATTCATTCTAGAGAATACATGTCTGCGAGGCCACTAGAATTTCAAGACTTCAACACCTATTGAGTTATGAGCCTGGAATCGTGGCTTTTCCTTGGAATAATTTTTAAAAGAATTCTTTATATTTACTGTTTCATATTAGACGAGACATGGCTTTCTGAATGATGGAACAGAAGCATAGAGGAAAAGGAATAGGAATGGATAATTTCTAAACTTGTATCGTAGCACCCTAGCAGCTTGTTCCTTAGTCGATCCATCCACTTAAAACTATGAAGACGTTGCCGGTCCATCTTTACAACAGGGTTTGGTGTTACCATTGTTGTTTCCACGAGCAGCTAGGTATAGGGTTCGTCTGCCCATGCAGAGCACCGAATGCGAGGGTTAGACTGTATACTGTGGAAGATCATCCAGTTTTCTAGAGGCACTGGTTGAGATAACACTACCTGGTACCACGCAGCATACGGCCATATTCAGTAGTAACCCTCGGTACAGGGACCCTCAATCCGTAAACCGAGCATGCGTCCAGTAGCATGGTCAAAATTATAAAGTGATCGCTATACATTATTATTTTATTCACCAGTTAATAAGAGTCATATTTGAGAGGCTATAAATTTTTGATAGAATTCAACATTTAAATATCTGAGAAAATCGTATGAGATCATTGGAAAATCATTTTTTTAACATATTCTCTAGTTTTTTCTACATATTTCCTTATTTAGCATAGGTTACCTCATATCAGACATTTTTAAATTGCAAAATTCGCTAAATTATATTTAATAAAAACGTGATAAAAAGAATTCTGAAGAATCTTTCAAGGAATAGATTAAGCTTTTGTAAATTGAAATGGAATAAAAATTAACACTTTTGTCCTAAGCAGAAGAAAAAGACTAAATATATGCAAATAACCAGATTTTCATAAACATTTATGACTTCAACTATTTTTTGTCCTTCACGCATAGGTACCTTTTCTAAGTTTTGTCACAATAATCAATGGACCATTTTTTAATTTTATAAATTGAGTAGATTAAGTAATTTTCATCTTGTAGTCCGATGGATGAGGTAACCAAGTATGGATTTATGTCAAGATCGGAAACACTTCTTAAAAATGTATTTGGCACACCGAGCAGTGTTTTTAGAGTTGATACAATCTTGATAACGGAATTATTTACCTAGGTACTATTGTCAAAGTTGATATGAACTTACCTTATACTTGATAAAGAAGAGCGTTGAATATAAATCCCTATTCAATTAAAGTGTATATTGGTCACCTAATTTAATGTCGGGAAACTAAAATGAGGTAATAATTATAGAAAGATTGGCGCACTTTGGCATAAATAATTGTGTTCATGAAGATTTTTTCATATCCTGCATAGTTTGACCGAGAAATGGTATTTTCTATTGTTAGTAACATGCGGATGCCTCACAGGTTCAACACGTTTTTTAAAGATTCACATACATAAAAAAAATCAAATTTGCTTTTGACATAATTTGGGCAATTAACTTAAGAGATATTCACTATCCGCCCGACTATTGACGGCACATCACGAACAACCATGAGGGGAAAAGTAAGGATTGTCATCAAAATTACTTAAAGGATATCAATTAGAAATTACATTTTTATTCCAATCCACATACGCAATTTTCAGCTACTTTACACATTTTGGCCCTTCTTCGCATCGGAAACAATATTATGTTTCAATTTTACATTTCTTTGAAATAAGTTAATGGTGTGAAAAAAGGTCGTCTGCAACTACTTTTTTAAAACGCTTTGAGATTGGGGAACACATGCGTAAGGGAGATTCCTTGATTTCTCATGTGGTCATATCTTTATTCGTGCCACTTGACATGTCTACTTTCACCCGCCTTTTGAACTGATATCCTAAGTGATTTCTTATTTTATATATTCCACGAAGTGTTCTATTACCCTCCACTATCGCAAAGATTTCACCATTTGACGTGGATAGTACATTTTGTTCTTCGGTTGACATGGGCCGAAATGCATGGTTTTTCCCTCTCAAAAAAATTGTTTTATCGCGAGGAAAAGTGAATCTTCGAATTTCGAATCGCCGGTTCGGATTCGAGTTGGGGATAAACCGAATATGCTTAAGATTTTTAAGTGTGTATCCAAGTACGTGTAAAGAAGGATCCCTGACAGATGGAGACCTGGATCTTGAACGAAAAAGAGGTTCGGCAGGAGACGCAAAACTCAGAGCTGAATTATGTCTGTTTGAAGAATCAGAAGTTCCGCAACAAGGAACATTATGAACAGAGGAGCCATTAGGTGAAAATTGAAACTGCGAACTGAACTCTGCAACAAGAAACAGAGGATTACATTTTTCCTAAAGTGGACAATCTATGGTCAGACGTACAAGCATCTTTGAACTTATTGTCTAAATTTCATGGCATCTGTATTTGGGTGTGTGTATGTGACGAATTGCTGTCTCGCGTTCAAGTGTGTGGGTGTATGCGTGTCATGTGTACTGAGAGCTGCCGAATTTGTGTCACCAGTGAGCGTACTAATGAGCATCGCGACGGATCAGTTATGATTCTGTAAAATTTTAACAACTTCTAAAGACTGATAATCGACAAATCACTAGAAAAGTGTGCAACAAGATCGCAGAGTTATTCGAGTGTATCGATAAGATCCTTCAAGAAAAACTATTTATATTTTCCCTGTTTTTTTTATGATTTTTAAATATTTTCAGGAATTTAAAGAAATTTCTACGAGTTTCTACAGAACTGTTGGTAATAAATTAGAATTTATTTTGCGAGATTTGCTTAAATGTCACCTATCAAAAAGGATGGTGAAGAATTTGGTAGAATTTGCAATTATTTGAAAGAATTTCAAAGAAAGGTCTTGAATAAACCGCTCCGTTGTAGTTTGCCTACTTTTCATATTGATTCCGTCAGTATTTTTTAATGAAATCTTTGAATGCCTGTTATAGCGAAAGTATGATAGGGAATTCATTATAACAAAATCAATATTGGCTTATACTGAATTTCCTATAACATTTTTTCGCAAGAGTACAATCTGCAGCAGAGCAATTATTTGAAGGCGATCGCTAATATAGTAATGATTTTTTTACTTTATTGCAATCTTTTATGGAATAGCATGATTCAGAAGGGAAAGAGCCAATTTTCATTGATTCTAGGGTTACCTTGATGATTCACAGGTTCACTTGTCATCACAAAATTGGTCAAAAAGTCTCTTTCTTTGAGCGGCATACTTGATTATATTTCTGTAAAAAGAAGAACAAGATTTATGAATTTAAAGTATTGCAAATTATTAAAAATAGTGAAAGCGTAATTCTATGGTTTCATTTTATTTCGGATAATTCGGTTACGCAACAAATGTTAAAGATCTTATAATATAGTAGCCTTATCCATGCACGCAGGGCTCTACAAGGATGATTGAACCCTTTTGCTAGTGGCTCGTGGGAACAAAAATGACACTATCAAAACACCAAAAAGTTGTAGATTCGGTTCAAAACAATCGAACGCGCAGAACACCAGACAATGTATAGGCAAACAATGCCGATCATCGTAGAGTTTGGGGTGCTGGAAATAACTAACGTGGAAATACGACGACAAACCGGCAAAACGCACACCGCTGGAATAATAAATATGAACGCGGATCGCTCCTCCAACCACTAGTCGATCAAGCTGCAGCCGAAGATGAGAAAGTGACATTAGGACCAACTGCGGAAAGCAGGCACCTTCTGAGAGATAATCACAATTTTAGGACAAGAAAAAACATCAACATGCAAGTTCCTCCTAAGCCCCAAGATCTGACAGAAATGGAGGCCTTCCTTGGTGGAGAAATCTCGCAAGAGCCAGACATCTGGAATGCGTCCCGCGTTTAATATGTGATTGAATACATCACATCTGGTAGACCGTTTAGGAAAAGGTTTCGAAATTTCACCCAAGAACTGAGGATCATGAATCAATCACAGAACAAGTCAAAGCTGCTCACAATCAAGCAGCATATTGTTGACAAAATTCGGCTGTTACTTAACGCAAGGAGGGAAATACAGAAAAGGGAGAGATGGATCAGGGAAAATCAAAAGTTTCTTGCTGACCAATCATGCCTCTTCAGCGATCACCCTGTTTCGGTGAAAAATATACCCGAGCCCAAGGAGGTAAAGACTTTTTGGAGAGAGGTATACAAGATCCCGAAAACACTAAAGATGACAGAAGATACTAACAATATTATCCGCTTCAAGGTGATTTGCGACAACCTCATGAAATCTGAGAAGGAATGTGCATCAGTCACAGCCCAAGAGATGACAATAGCACTTAGAGGCACAAAGAACTTTTCCGGTGCTGGACCAGAATTTTTGGTGAAAGACGTTTACTTCTACACACCAACATTTGGCCCGCATATTTACCTCATATTTAAAGTCAGAGACGCC
>JAABKJ010003023.1:0-26726 GCA_011634705.1 Andricus grossulariae
GTGGGTGTATACAACATTTTCTATCTGGGTTTTTATCCGGTTGTACACGAAATACTTTCGGTGTCCAGTAAAGCCCTGTACGGTTTTCATCGGATTCTATTCGGATTTTTATACGGTATTTGTGTCTGGTTTTAAATCTGGCTCTATGCGGAACTTGGTCAGTGTATACAACATTTTGTATCTGGTTTATTATCCGGTTGTATATGAAATACTTTCGGTGTCCAGTGAAGTCCTATACGGTTTTCTTTGAACTTCCTTGAAATCATTTCAGATTTAACAAAATCCTTTAAATGTGGTAAAATTCCTTGAAATACCCCTTTAGATCTTTGGAAATCCTACAAAATTCTTTGAAATCCCTTGAAGTTTTTTATAGATCTTGAAATCCTTTGGTAACCCTAGAAATCTCTGAAAGACGTAAAAATCCATTTTAAAAAGTAGGTATATATAAATCATTTGAAATCCATTGAATATAAATTAAATTAAACTTTTTCATTAAAGTTCTCCAAAAAACGTTTGAATCCCCAAAAGTCTTTCAAATCCTTTCAAATTCTTGGAGATTTATTAAAATCCTTTGAATCTTGTGAAATTCCTTGAAATACCCTTAAAACCTTTGGAAATCCTACACAATTTTTTTAAATACCTTGAAACTTTTTTATATATCACCTGAAATCATTTGGAATCCCTAGAAATCCCTGAAATTCCTTGAAGTCTATGCAATTCCTTGAAATCCCTGGAGGTTTATTAAAATCCTTTAGAATCCCTTGACATCTTAATAAAATGTAAAAATCCATTTGTTAAAGTAGGTATAAATCCGTGAAGATTCATCAAAATCCTTTGAATCTTGTAAAATTTTATCAATTAACCTAATATCCCTTGAAATCTTTGGAAATCCTACAAAATTATTTGAATCCCTTGAAATTTTTCACATATATTCCTTGAAATCTTTTTAAATCCCTAGAAATCTTTGAAATACCTTCAAACCTTAGAAGTCTTTCGAAATCCTACAAAATTCTTTGAAATCTTTTGCAATTTTTTAATTCTATTGAAATCCTTTGCAGTCCCTTGAATATAAATTAAATTGTATGTCTCTTTTAAAGTTAAGAAAATGGTTTTTGGTTTAAATCCCTCGAAATCTTTAAAATCCCTTGAAATCCTTTCAGATTTAAGAAAAACCTCTAAGTCTTGTGAAATTCTTCAAAATACTCTTTAAAATCTTGAAAAATCCTCCCTTCAAATTCTTTTAGATTTAACGAAATCCTTTAAATATTTTGGAATCCCTGAAAATCTTTCAAATCCCTTGAAATCCTTTTATATTTAACAAAGTCCTTTAAATCTTGTGAAGTTCCTGGCAATACCTTGAAAACCTTTGTAATCTTTGGAAATCCTACAAAAATTATTTGATATCCCTCGCATTTGTTTATATGTCTTGAAATCCTTCGTAATCCCTTGACATCTTTAAAAAATGTAAAAATCAATTTGTAAAGGTAGGTACAAATCACTTGAAATCCCTTGAATATAAATTAAATTATAATTCTTTATTAAAGTTTTTTTAAAAATAGTTTAAATCCCTAGAAATTTTTCAAATCCCTTGAAATCCTTGGAGTTTTACTGAAATCATTTAAATCTTGTGAAATTTCTGGAAAGACCCCTTAAAATCTTTGGAAACCCCACACATTTTTCTAAATCCCTTGAATTTTTTTATATCTCTTGAAATCTTTTGCAATCAGACAAATAATTTGAGAATTGATTTTCAGTTGAAGGAGAGTGACAGAGAATGTCACATTTGCGTGCATAATAGAGCTAGCACAAATTGAAGATTTATTATTGTAAAATGTTATTATTAAATTTTTACTCAAAATAATTAATTTTCAAACAACAAAAAGGGAATTTTAAACAAAATAGTTGAATTTTCAACCAAATTTCTGAATCTTTTTCAACCGGAAAGGATTTTGCAATCAATTGAGAAAAAAATCTCATCTAAAATATTGAGTTTTCAAGTCATAAAGACGAATTTTTGAAAAAATAGTTGAATTTTCAACCTAAACATATGCAAATTCTACCAAAATAATTTATTTTTCGAATAAAAAAGACGAGTATAACAAAAAAATAACAAGTAATTTTCAAGGAAATTTGTTAAATTTTCAACCAAAGAAATGAACTTTTAACTAAGATCATGGATTTTCAATAAGAGAAATAAATTTTTAACCTAATATTTGAATTTTCAACCCAGAAGATAAATTTTCAACTGAAAAAGATCAATTTTAAACAAAAAATAGAATAGTTTAATTTTAAGTTAGAAAAATACGTTTTTAACCAGATAAAATAATTTTTGAACGAAACAGTTAAATTTTCAACCAAACAGATGAATTTTCAACCAATATAAAGACAAATTTACAACAAAAAATGAAATAGTTCAATTTTCAGTTAGAGAAATAAGTTTTTATGAAAATAAAATAAATTTTTAACGAAATTGTTAAATTTTCAACTAAACAAATTAATTTTCTACCGCAAAGATTGAATGTCTATAAAAAAATTTACGATAAAAAATGTAGTTGAATTAAAAAAAAAATTAATTTTTAATAAAAAACTCATTCTCAACCAATAAGATTAATTTTCTACTAAGAAAAGATTGATTTTTCACAAAATAAATGAATTTTCAGCCAAAAAGGTGAATAAGTCACCAAGAAGATTAATTTTCTACCACAAAAGACAAAGTTTCCACAAAACACAGAAATAGTCAACCAAATAGTTGAATTTTCAACTGAAGAAAGCAAATGTCCAACCAAACATGGATAAGTTAAAAAAAGTTCAAAAGTCGAAAAAATAAAAAAAAAATGTTATCAAAATAGTTAAATTTGGGGGAAAAAATATTTTTCAACTAAAATGATGAAATATAAAAAAAAATCATTTTCAACAAATTAATTCCACTCTCAACTAAATAATTGAATTTAGAACCAAAAAAATGTTTTTAGTTGCTATTCACGATTAGTGGATATTGTTGTTAATATTTCTTGATATCCTTTGGAATGCCTTGACATATTTGGAAAAAATAAAAATCCATTTTAAGAAGTAGGTATAAATCATTTGAAATCTATTGAAATCCTTAGAAATTCAATAAAATCCTTTAGATCTTGCGTAATTTCTTGAAATACCCCTTGAAATCTTTGGAAATTTTTAAATGATATCATTCTAAGCTAGAAACATGAACTTTTTGAATATGAAGTTAAATTATTTCCATTTTAAGGAGCTTCAAATTAATAATTGTTCACAAATTTTTTCTTTTTTGAAATATTATGAAACATTTTCTTTAAATTATTTTTTCAAAATAAAAAATAATACGAAATCTTCCCCAGAATATAAACAAATATGTTTATTATCCTAAAACTTTTCAAAACGCTCAAAGAGTTTTTAAATTTTATTTCAAAATCATCCAAAAGCTACACTTCGTTTTAAATGCTTTGAAATATTTTTAAAACTTCAAACAAATTTTTTAAATGATTCAAATTTTTCGTAATTTTTTTTTAAACCTGCAAAATTGAAAAAATTGCCTTAAAATATCCCAGATTCTTTTTTGACAATTTTGGAAATCTCCTAAAATCTTCTTAAATATTCCCCTAAAATTAATTTTGTAAATAAAACATCCTTTTTCATTTTTCTAGGAATCGTCAGAAAAAATTTTTATTTGTATAAAACTTTTCACAATTCTTAAAAGGCTTCTAAATTTTTTGTTCCAAACCTAAAAAAATGTACATTCTTTCAAAATTATTTGAAATCATCTTTGAAATTAGGATGATTTAGGGCTTTCTATTTCAAAATGACCAGTTTTAAATATTTGATTTATAATTGCTCATTTTATATAAGCAGTCAAATATTTCTACTAATTAAATAATGTTCTTTTTTCTCATTGATTTTTTTTTTATTTTAATGGGTTAAAAATATAATATTTTATACTGAACAGTATTTGATTAGAATTTGAAATTGAATCATTTGGACGTTTATATTTGTTTAGCTACTAAGGTTTTCGAATTGAAATAGTTTAATTTTTAAAGATAAGATCTGTAAACTTTTTAATTTTGAACGGTTTCAGAGTCGTCTTGGAAAATCAATTATTGTTAGTTTATAATACTTGAAGTATAGTTCGATTGAAAAAAATATTAATATATAATTACAGTTGACCAACTAAAATGTTTTTTATAAAAAAATTTCAATTCCAACCCCTTTTAAGTTTTAATTGTTCAAGTCGTCAGAATTGCATTTTAAAATTCTTTAAATTAAAAATTTGAGCTTTAAAAACTATGCTTGAAAATGTAAAATTTGTTGAATAGAAGATTTTAGATCTACGCGTTTTAAACTAAGAATATCATAATTAAAGAAGTTGACAATTGAACTTAAAATTTAAAACAAGCTGAAATCAAACTTATTTTAAGTTTGTACATAATTTCTCAGAAAAGAGAAAAGATAGAAAGATTATTTGAAGTACAAAATGTCATCATGTGATATGAAATTTGTGATATTTCAAGTGATTGGATACATTTTGCTCCTAAAAATTTTGAAAATTCTCAGTTAAAAAATAAACTGACTGTCATTTCCTGGGGTTTCTCGGTGACCAACAATTCTAGGTCATCTTCCGGTTTTCCCGGACCAGTAGCCATGCTCGTCAAGAAAACTGTTTAATGTTAAAAATATGAGAAAAATTATGGTACATTTGGCGCGCGAAACGCACAGACGGGCAAAGCTCCCTAGTTTATTTAAAATAATTCTTTGCAAATTTACTAATATACTAATGACGAATATATGACTTTTTCCATTTTTTCATTGATCATCAAACTAAGTAGTTCTCCTGTAAATTAATTTCAATTAAATATTAAGCTCATAAACACAACGAACTGGTGCGATGCTGTTTCTAAATTTCAGGCATGTGCGTTCTAACTGGCATTCTCTACCACCCAGGTCCGAACCATACTTCTCTGACTCAATTGTTACTTGCTACTACTTGTTAGGTGCTGTTTAGGTTGTTCCTTCCCTTTTAGTCTGTCTCAGCCAATTCAAACTCCTCGACAAGTCACTGACGAGTCTCAGACCCACTTTCTTCTCATCTGCTCCACTCAACTTGTTTACATTTGAAACTTATCACCCTGACCCCGCCTTTTCATTCTCCTCTTGAATTTTCCAATCCCTCCACTTCACACCATCATATCATCCTTTCTATTCCTCATCATCTCACTCTCTCCTTTCATTATTATCATATCCCTCCTACTTTGTCATCTCATCTCCTTTTCCCCATTTTCCCTTCTCACTCCATATCACTCCTACCAAATTTACACCTCTTACTATATATACTCCCCCTACTCTTGTCCAAACATACTTCTCTCCTTCTCCTACCCCTCACCTCATATTCCCTCCTCTCACTTTGCCTCTCTATATATCCCCCTCCTAATATTACCCTCTCACTTAACGTCTATTCTTCACACTCGCCATTCTCCTCCACTTATTCTATATTTTACCCTTCGCACTCCTATCAAGATGTATTTTCGCTTTCCTCTTCCCCTACCTAACTCCTTCCATATCCTTCTGCATTGAAAAAAATTTGACTTTGTGAATATCTGTAGTTCGTTAGTGCTTCGGAATTGGAAATGAAAATCTTGCTGTTAGAGCTGGACCTTTGGGAAGTTAAGAGACGAGTGATCAGAGCCAAAAAGAAATTAAAGGTAGTAAGATCGTCCGGGACAAATAAATTTTAAAGAATTTGAATGAGGATTGTCCTTAAGTTTTCAAATTTTAAAGAGTGAGTATGGATAGAATGTAATTTTCACAAGGGATAGAAAAGGAGAAGGTAGATGAAGTAGAGAAACAAGTGAAGTACTCGCTTAATCTATGAAAAAAAATCAAGATAGAGCAGAAAGAAATAGGGGAGGATATTAGAAATAAATGTAAATAATTTGAAATTCAAAGAGAGATGACTCTTCAAATGAAATGATGAATCTTCAACCCAAATGATGAATCTTTAACTGGAACAGTTCAATTCTCAGTTTAAAAAATAATTTTGAACCAAAAAACAACGATTTTTCAACAATATAGTTAAATTTGCAACTAAAATAAAGAATCTTCAACCAAAAAATGACTTTAACAACATTTTTTATTCTATCACAAATTAGATTAATTTTCAACCAAAACAGATGAATTCTCTCAGAAAAATGTAATAGTTGATACTTCAACTAAAATAGATTTCAATTTTAAATCAAAAACAGTTAGAACCTCAACGAAAAAGACGAATTTTCAATATAACAATTGACTTTTCAACCTAAAAGGATACTTTCTGACAAAATTCTTTAATTTTTAACAAAGCAGATTGATTTTCAACCAAGTAATTGAATTTTCTACCAAAGGATGAATTTATAGATGAGAAGGTTAATTTTCTACCGAAGAAGACGAATTTTTAACAAAACACATGAACTTTCGACAAAATGGATGACTTTTTAACTAAAATGAAGTATTTTCAACTAAAAAAATGAATTTTTAACAAATTAGTATAATCAAGTAATTGAAATTTTAAATAGGAAGATTAATTTTCTACCAAAAAAGGACGAATTTTCAACCAAATAGTTGAATTTTCAACTAAAAAGGTTGCGATTTGAATAAAATAATCATTTTTAACCAAGAAAAGGTGAATTGTTATCAAAATAGCTAAATTTTCAATCAAAAAAATGACAAGCAAAAAAGAAGTTAGTGGAGGAGAAGGTGGAAGTGGATGAGGTGAGGATTGTAAAGAGAAGAAGGAAGTGAGCAAGGAATAAAGAAAATGAGAAGAGTGAAGAAACAAGAAGCAGTATTCTGAGTTCTGTGATAAAGAAAGAGGAAATAAATAAAAGATTTGAAGAAGAGCCGGAAATGCTAGGACGGAATAAGGGGTTTAGAAGGTAGTAAATAGAGAGAGAAAAAGAAGACAAAGAGATCAGAATATCGAGATGGTAGAATGGAAAAAATATTTTATGGATTTTCCAGGAGGGGTAGACAGGAAAGTTATAAAAGGAGGAAAATATGGTAGGGCAAGAATAAAGAAGAAGACATAACAAGAGAAGAAATAATCAAGGTGTAAGGAATAATGAAAGATGGAAAGGCACTTGGTATAGATGAGATTCCAAATAAAGTTTGAAAATCTGTGGGGACAGAACCAAAGGAATGGACTTAGAAAATTTGCAATAGAGTATAGAGAGGAGAGGGGTGGCCAGAGTTATGGAAAGAAGAAGTAGTAATACCCATAGTGAAGAAAGGCAAAGAGGAGGAGGTTAAAGATTACAGGGAAGTGCCGCAAATGCCAACATTGTAAGAAGTATAAGTAGCCGTTTTATTGGTTAAGTTGAAGAAATAAGTTCAGGAAAGAAAGATAACGCTACCGAATCAGACAGGGTTTAGGAAAGGAATGGTAGTGATGAACAACATATATGTACTGAATTATCTGATAAATAAAAGAATAAAGCAGGAGAAAGGGGCAATTATAGCAATGTTCATGGACTTAAAGGCAGCGTTTGACTAATTGAATACAGACTAGATATAAAAGGTAAGATGAAAAAGAGGATAAGAAAGTGTTTATCAATGAGAGTATCGAAAAATGTCACAGAAACAAAAACCAGGATAAAGGTAGCAGAGGAAGGAGTATTTAGTTTCTGGTTGATGAGAGGAGTATGGCAAGGATGTCTTCTGAGCCTACTTTTATCATTATTCCCAGACTTAGAAGCAGAAATTAAGAGAAGAGGTTGGGAGGAGTTAGGGTTGGAAAAGAAGAGATATATACACTAGCTTACGCGGACGATATAGTGTAGAAAAGACAAAGATAATGAGGTTTAGAAAAGCAGGTGGAAGAAAGAAAGAACAGACCGGGAGATTGTACAGCTGATATGGGAGAATGAATAAAAAAGCGGCAGAGGTAATGCAACAGATGTAAAGGATAGGAAGAAGAAGGTTTAAAATGTATTACAGGAGGTGAATGTGTTTATTTGATACGCTGGTATGGCCGGTATTAGGCTATGGAGCACAGATATGGGGACGGAAGTAAAGGAATGAGATTGAGAGTTTACATGAAAAGTGTAAAAGGTGGACGTTAGGGGTAGCCTGGGGGACTATGGTTATGGCGAGAGAAGAAGCGTAAAGGAACAAAGTACTAGAACGAGAAAGAGGGCATGGAAGTTTAAGACGAAGGGAGGGAAAGGGAGGGGAGTTGACGAAAAAAGGTTTGAAGGAGGTAGATGAAAGAAGAAGGAAGGTGATAGAATTAACTAAATGTGATGAAGAAAGGAGGGAGTTATTCGCTGCTAAAGATATATTAGAGTGGACTGGAGTAAACAATGAAGAATTTGAGAAAAGGGGCAGGGAAAGACATTTATTAGAAGAATGGACGATGATTGAGGAATCAGAATAACCAGAGTAGCAAGATTTATATTAGGAAGCGAGGTCAGGGATGGGATGTATTGGAACGAGAAAGTGCAGAATCTGTACATGGGAAGAAGAAACAGGGAGCATGTATGAGGAGAATGTAGGAGAGTAATGAAAGATAAAGGGAGCTGGCAAGAGAATGTGGCAAAGATCCTAGGGGAGGATGGATTGGGCGAGGAGTAGATGAAGGAGAACGTCCAAAATTGTGCTATCGTAAAGATAGATATAAAATAGAAATACAGCGGATTACCATTTCGGATAATCAAGTAGTTTAGCGGATTACCAATGTTGTTTTCCGCGCGAGTTTTTTCAATAGAAAGAATTATGAAAAGTAAAAATAATTGATATATTTATATTATATTTTAAATGAGGTATATATAAATCGTTGAGGAAAGGGTCAGCTGTAGGGATCAAAAATAGTAACCAGGGAGTTTCTTCAAAATTCTTCTTTCCCCGATTGACCAGTAAAATTGTGGCTATCGGTCTCGACCTCTCGGTCAATCTCCTGGCTCAGTAATCCAGTCCATCGAGAAGCCAGCTTCCTCCCCGTATGTTAGGCGCGTAGAGGAAGGTAAATGTGAAAGGTTTGGAGTGAGGATATTTGTCGGTCATACGAGGTGCTCTGTCGATAACATGTACAAGATATTATTCCAATTGGGTCAGACTGAAGTCAATCATAAAGAAAACTAGTTTGTTTTGGATGGGTGGACAATTCACCGTCCTCAATGAAGATATGCTCTCTTGCGTCTCGGTTTAAAGAGGAAAGTCCCTAGACATCGTGACGCTCTGTCGATTTCAGTTTGTGGCATTTCAGAGAAGTTGTTCTTATTGAGTTACGGCTTTGTTTTCGAACTGCACTACCTCCTTTGACCTCCTTTGAGTTTTATCGCTGATGGAAATAGCAAACTGACTTATTGGAGTCTGCAACGACATAAAGACATAAAAAATGTCAATGAAGATACGTTTAATGTGGAGCAGTTTGAGTACCAAGGAAATAAGAATTGATTGAAGGGAAATTATTTGAATCAGAGAATTTAAGAATTCCGATTCACGCAAATGATAATCATTTCAATCGGCAACCGTGCAGCCACCACCAATTCAGGCAAAGCTCATGGAATTATTTTTCAGCTTTTTTAATCCGAACGATATTTACTAGCTGAATTGTCTGAAATATAAGAAAGTTAGCCGGTAAATGTAGTTCCGATGGCACAGGTTAATAAAAGGAAAATAATTTAACAGAATTTCCCTAAATGGGTGATGGCTATATGATGACCGATTGAGACGATTACATTTATGAGTCCGATTGAAAATGTTACGACTCGATAAACCACTTTCGCGTAAATCGTTATTCTTGATTTCTCCCATTTAAATATTTTCTATTCATTTGATTATTTTTCGCTGGTTAAGAGGGAGTACAATGATTTGCAATTTAATATTTCCTTTGTTATCAGATGCATACCCAGGGAAAAAGAAACGAGAGAGCGATTGTTTCAATGATTCAGTGTCTTTTACGAAAGCGAATAGGACGATCTTCTTTCGTCGTCGTAAATGAAGAAACTCCGGTTGAAAAGGAATTTTTGGACAATTTGTCGTCATTTTTCAATGGAATCGAAATTGTTGAGGTTATGCTCACATATTTCACACGAAATTTTAATAAATGGTCAATAAATAAAATGTTAAATTTAAAATCGTAGTAAATTGGTCGTTAACGAGAATCGTAGGTCATTGATTTTCCTATGCTATCTTCCATGGGGGGGGGGCTACGTAGTCAAAATATGTTCTTTCCTAAGATTTTTTCGAATCTGCGAAGCTCAAATTAGTATTATTATTAGTAGCACCTAATAATATTAGTATTAATATTAAATTTATTAATCATAAATTCAAAAACTAATAATAAATGAATAAACAAATAAGGGATCGAAAATTTTCTGAAAAAGTGTAAAAAAGTGCTACATATTTTTCTCGGACGATTGTTTGCACTTGTATCACAAATAGTTATACAAGTGCAAACGTACGATTTTATCATTTTTTCAGGGCGTAACATTTAGAATAGTTCGGTTAATCTTCATTTAAACATTCTGCCGTTTATGAATGATCAAAATTCATATTTATTTATCGCAGGCTTAACCTTACCCCATTTTCTTGTTTTCCAGTTAAATGTGAACTGAATTAATAGAACAATATAAGAAAATCCAACTTTTTTTAGTTGAAAGTTCATTCTTTTCGGTTGATAAGTCTAGTATTACATTTTTGGTTAAAAATTCTTTTTTTTTTGTTCGAAATTTAATTTTCTTGTTAAAAGTTTAATGATTTTATTAAAACGTCATCCTATTATAGAATATTCAACAGTTTTGTTGAAAATACATCTTTTTGGCTTGAAAATTCAACAATTTGATAGACATTTTTTTCTTCTTTAACTAACAATTTTTTGTTGTTGAAAATTCAACTATTTTATTCTAGATTCGTCTGTTTGGTTGAAAAATTCATTTTTTTGTTGTTGTAATTTCGTCTTTTTTGGTTGAAAATGGAACTGTCTGGTTAAAAAATTAATCTGTTTCGATTTAAAATTAATTCTTTTGTTGAATATTTGCAAATATTTTCGGGCAGAAAATTCGATTCTTTTATCGAACATTTGTTATTTTTGGTTTGAAAATTCAACAATTTGATACAAACTTCAACAATTTGATGAGAATTGATCTATTTTGTTGAAAATTCTTTTTTTTTTGTAGAACATACATTTTTTTTTGTTAAAAATGCAACGGTTTGAATGAAAATTTATCTGTTTTAGGCAAGGATTCAACTATTTTATTGAAAATTCGTGTTTTTTGGTTCAATACACCTGTTTCTGATATATTTATTATTAGTCATTGATAGGAAGACTGATATATGTTTTTTTTTCCTAAAAAGAGGTGGAAAACTCTAGTTTTATTTTTAATTCGGTTACGTTAGTCACATATTATTAAATGTTTACGTCATTCAGCTATTACTACATTACTCTTTAAAAAATTCGTATTTGTTTAAATACTTATTTTTTGCTAAAATAATTTTGTTAATCTAAACAACATTGTAATCGGCTCATTTGAGACAGTTATAGAACAAATGAAAAAAGAGGGAGAAAAGAAGAAAGGACAACCAAACCACCTCACTTTTTTTATTATTTATCCATCTTTTTTTTATTACCAGGATCCGACATGTTTCGAGACCTTTTAGGCCTCCTCATTAGGAAAATTTTTAATAGGAAATCACTAGGGAATTTTTCTTTGTTATGCTAATATCAACTGTTAAAATAACAATCCCAAGAAATACAAAAAAATTATTCTTTCATTAACATCTTCATGAATGAATCTTTTGAATTTATCAATTTTAATTTGTATTTGTCCGTCAATCTATGTGAATATGTATGATGAAAATAAAACTAAGAAAGCTTCACTTTCAATCTATAATGAAAAACTAATCCTTTTGTTGTTTTTGTCCTCAAATTCAACAAGAGATGAATCTTTTTTTTCCGAAATGATTATTTTATTATTAAGCACATTGGACAACAATTAAAAATTCAACATTCTGAATAAATTCACTGATTCTCACAGACAACTGTCGAATTCAATGACAACAATTTGACTTTTTTAAGTTTGTGTTGATAAAAAATTCGCCTCCAAGAATTTAATAAACAGAGACATTAAGGTGCTTCAAACGAGTCGGGTTTTAAAAAAATACAAAATACGGCTACCAGAATGAATTATTTGATGCAATATTTTTACCGCATAATCTAAAGGCTTATATATGTGCAAAACTAGAGCCCTTTTTGGAAAAATGGTCTTTTTGTTATTTTTCTGTTGTTATTGATTGGAAATATGCTTAACTTTCTGTGCCTGGTAACGGGCAACTCACGGTGAAGCGGAAACAAGCGCTCACCGTTTGAAAGTGCATTTCAATTAACAAAAACAAAAAATCAACAGTAAGACCATTTTTCGAAAAAAGGGTTCCAGCAGTCACGCACATGTGCAAACCTTCAGATTTTTGAATTCATTCCTGTAGCTGTATCTTGAATTATTCTAAAAACTGACTCGTTTAAAGCACCTTAAGCCATAGAAGCGTCCTGCCGTTCTCTAGAGTTCGGTTCTTTGTACTGTTCTCAAAAGTTCGGTTCTTGGTCAACTCTAAAAATGTAAGATTTAATTCTATACAAATTACTTTCAATTTTGTCGTTCTGAAATTATTTCTTTTTTTTCTCTCCCAAAATCACCCCCGCAGACTGTTAGTATTGATCCTCATGAAGTTAAAATTAAATTTTTTTTTCATCAAATTCTTTTTCGTCAATTTTTTATGATTAATCTGAAACAATTGTTTAAATCGATAATAGTTTGAAGAAAAGATGCTACTCTTAGCAATGACAAATTACCGCAAGAAACACAGAATAGAATCAATTCCAAAGATTTCTTTTAGAACAAACTGTTTAAACAAAACAAGCTTGTCAATTTCAGTTTTTTGGGGCAGCTTTGTGGCTACATAGGAAGACGTGGGGGGCGTGAAAATTAAAAATAATTTAGCTGACATTATTCGCTTTCCGGACAGACCTCGTACTCTAGATTATTATTAAATGATTTTAAAAAACAATACAGTTGAATTTTCCGACTGTAGGTCGATCTGGCTTCGAATGTCGAATGTGCCTACTGAAGTACTCTTCTCTTAATGGAGGGAATGGAATGGCAATTCGATTTTATATGGCAGATAAAGAAGGCTTCCATCCTCATTACTAAATGCGAGACTTTTTTTTATGTCTTTTTATCGCTTTAGGCGTTCATTGGGCTTCTCAAGAAAGAAAAATAATAAAAATGTTTCGATTTTCTTGCAGCTTAATTTAAGTCAGCAATTTAAAAATGTTTGATTTACTTTAATTAATTGGAAAAATGTGTCTTTTGAAATAAAAAAATTTGCGAGTGAAAAGAGATCTCAATAGATCTAGTTGAAACCTCAGTCTCCCTTTTCTTACAACTCTGATTCCTATCCTTTAAATCACTTTGATTGAGATGGAACGAGAATTCTTCTTTGTAACGATACTCCACTTTTCTTTATATGCAGAATTCTGAGTTTGAACTCGAACAGGCTTTTCATCAAAGTGATATTGCTGGAGATATTTCCTCCCTTTTTCTCAGACAAAGTGCATCTAGTGTATCGATATTTTATAAGGCAGCAAATATAAAATAGAATAAACAACAATATAATATTATTTTAATTTTGAAACGAAGTTTGGGAAAACTTATAACATATTTTGTTGTGTTATTGTTCATCAATCAAGTAAAAAGAATGATTTACAATTTCAATTTATTTATTTTCTGCTATGGACATTGACGAATTTGAAAGAAAATTAGCAAATGCATTATTTTCATTTTTTTTTTTTTGACATACAAAATTTATTCTTTCAATATAATTAATCGACGATAAGGGACTGTACTTAAATTACGTAACAGCTGAAGGGGTAGGGAGGGATCGAGAGATTTTTTAAAGATTTGTTACGGAAGGAGGGGGGAGTCTTCATTTATGTAAACTTTAATTTAAATTTATGTGAAACGAACCTACCCAACAGCAATTTAAAAAAAATCCAAGGAATTTTATTGATAAAATAAAATTCACGGATTTAGAAAAAAAATCTTGCAAAAGTCAGGGACTTTCTATAACTTTAAATAACTGTCAAGTTTATAAAAGATTCTAGATTACACATCTTACAAGTATAAGGTTCTGGCCTTTAATTATTATTAAGGGTCAGGTTAAACGAACAAAAATTCTGTTAAAAAGTCATCCTTTTTCGTGTAAAATTCACCTATTTCGTAGAAATTTATTCGTTGTTTAAAATTCATATTTTGGTGCTGGAAAGTCAACTAAAATATTTTTCGGATGGAAGTTCAACATTTTTTTTGAAAATTTCTCTTTACAATTAAAAAACTCATCTATTTTAGTAGAAATTGCATCTTTCTTAGATAAAAATTCAACTATTTGGTTAAAATTGAACAATTTTGTTAAAATGTCATCATTTTTTATTGAAAATTCAATTGTTCTGTTAAAAATTCGTCGTTTTGCGTTGAAAATGCAAGTATCTTCGTAAAAATTTACTTCTCATTCAAAATTTATATTCTGATGTTAAAAAGTCAAACTGAAATCTTTTTTTGATGAAAATTCAACTAATTTTTTGTTAAAATTTGTGTTTTCAATTTAAAAATTCACCTATTGAAGTAGAAATTGCATTTTCTTGGATTAAAATGCAACTGTTTGGTTGAAAATTCAACTATTTCATAGAAAATTTACTTGTTCTTTAAAATTCATATTTTGGTGTTGAAAAGTCAACTAAGATCTTTTTTGGCTGAAAATTTCTCTTTTAAATTAAAACTTCATCTATTTTAGTACAAATGTCATCTTTCTTTGATAGAAACGCAACTAATTGATTGAAAATAAATCTTCTTTTCTTGAGGATTCAACTATTTTGTTTGAAAATTCTGTTTGCACCACTTTGTTAAGAAATGGTTTTTTTGTTGAAAATTCATCTCTTTGGTTGAAACTTCAACTATTTTGTTGAAAACTGATACTTTTTTAATTCAAAATTCAACTGCGTGGGTAAAAGTTGAAATACTGTGTTAAAATTTTCATTTTTTTGTAATAAAGGTTAAAAATTAATATTTTTGCTGAAAGTTCAATTTTTGTATAGAAAATTCGTCTTTTGGCTTGGAGGTTCAACATTTTCCGTGAACTTTTTTTTCATGAATGAAAAATCTTTATTTGTTAAGAATTCGTATTTTTGGTTTTAAAATTCATTTTCATCTTTCTTGGTTGAAATATCAACTATTACACTTTTTTGTTGAAAATTCATCTTCTTAATTTGAAAATTCAAGTATTTTGTTGAGAATTTAATATTTTGTTGAAAATTCAAGTATTCGGTTAAAAAGTCATCTTTTGTGTAAGAAAAGTCTTTTTTTGTTGTTTGAAGTAAATAAATACATTTGAAAATTGTTAAGTTGTATCTTTTTTATTAAAACATGGTAGTGCGATGCTTTTTTACGTTATTTTCAAGTAATTTTTATCTGAAATGTTGTTTTATTCCATTTACAAAAGATACCATGTTGAAAATATTACAAGATTAAAATGCTGGTATTTGAATGTTAATGGTCAGGAAAAATAAAAAAATTGGTCCAGAAAAAATCATAGAATTTTGAAACTTAAGTTTTCACCTTGCAAATCATGTATTATTTTAAATACAAAAAGTTTCAATTATTTTCAAGTACCATATCTTAATATTTCTGGAAACCATAAATTATGTGCAGTAAGAGGGGGCGGGGGCAGGAATATTTTGTTGCGGTTGATTACAGGGGAGAGGAGTGGTCAATTAATAAACTTTCCTGCTCGATTGTTTCCGATATCAAATCAATATTTTGTGGAATTATTTTCAACCCTGAATAATTAGGGTAAAATAGATAGGCATGTAAATAATTCTAGTGTTTGCACATAACCTGTGTACAAGTTTCAGGATACTGCATTCTCATTATGTGAATAAAGTTCAAAATGCTCCAATTTCGCGTTTCATTAATATATTTTTCTACTTGTTTCTCTTTTTTTAATTCAAGTAGTAAAATATTTTAGAATAATCAGCGAAATTTTATCAATTCAAATTCAGAGAGTATTGAGAACTTATGCAGCATTTATCCCTCTTTGAACCAAAAGAAAAGTGGCTTTTTCAAATACAAAATTCTCGTGAAGAGGTCCGCCACTAATCCTTGGAGGTTCTCCAGACAAATCAACTTTTATTCCCGCTGTATTAGGCGAAAAGTGAAAACTGTATAAAATATAATCAAACCGAACTAAATTCATGAATTAAAATAATAATCAACGTTTAATACCAGTGCAATCTGTGTTCTTTATGGTCATTTTTGTTGGCAATTTAACAGAGTTTGTACATTTTAGTTCTTAACCAATAATTGGAAAACCATACACGCTGGTTGGCTTTAAAATTGCTGGAGATTGATGTTTTCCATTACATTCTGGATATTTCTTCCGCAGTTTTTAGCGTCTTTACAACTGAATTCATCTGCGAAAATAAATGAAAATTGTAAAGCTTTACTCTAAGAAGCAATTACCTAAACTGTAACTTCTATTATTTGGATATTTCTTGAAGGATTAATGCTGTTTATTGTTTTTTGATGAAACATATATAATCTCTCTGATGTGTATCTATTTACATTTACACTTTCTAGGAAATTACATCATCACTAATTACAAAAAATTACATAATCATTTTTTGTTTCTTCACAAAAATATTATAAAATGTATTTGAAAACTTTTTCAAAATTTAACTTACTCGCTCGTGAAATGAGACTGAAAAGAATACTCGCTATCAAGTGTCGCTGGATTATTTTAAAGTCCTGCGTATTCTAAAATCATATAAAGAAAAATTATTAAAAATCTATTTTTAATTTTGAATTTAAACTCTTACTTATTTCATGATTCGCTTGAAGATCCAGAAGAGTAATGAATGAATTGTAAAGTCTATAAATCAGATGTTGTGAATTTGTTTTCACATACATTTTTAAAATTCGTCGCATTTAAAATTAAGTGATGTTATTAGTGTAGCCTCATGGAAGAATAACTTACACTAACTTTATCCTTCACAATCTTCATGAAAGATTCTTCCTACTACGTACATTTTTCAATAAAAAATTTCTATTCTTAATGCATATATTATCTTGAATTGAAGCGTTTGTAAATGTAACTTCTTTAAACTTCGAAAAATTCCAACTGAAGGTTTTTAAATTAGAACTATTTGAAATTTGATAATATATTACCGTGGAATGAGTCATATCCTATGCATCAGCGAATAAGAAGCTTTAATAATGTTTGTTTCAGAGCAACTCTAATGTGTCTGCTCATAATTTTTTTTATTTTCTCTAGGCTTTCAATTTAAAAGTTTGGAAGTCATTTAACTTTCAGTAGTTCAATTGTAACTATTTATTTTTTTTTAAATGTGCAATGTTTTTAGTACTTTCACAATTATGAAATTTTTATGTTACATAGTTTACTATTCTCCAGTTTTTGGGAGTTTGCAATTTCAAATTGCACAATGCAAAGCTGGCTCCTTATTTGGTATTGTAAAATTCTATAACCCTGAAATTCAAAATGATTCAATTTTTAGTTCTGGAATCATTCTGTATTGAAGGAATTTCAGTCTTCCATTCTTCTAAGTTACATTTTTTATGATTGTAGTTTTGGTCCGTTGTTGATCCGTCCACCCGTTCGCCCGTTCGTCATACTTTTCTTCAGGCACACCCACTGCAAAAGGACATAAGTGTCAACATTTTTCACATTAGAAATGCTAGCAAAAATATTTGAACCACTTTTTTGAAAAATTGATAGGCTTTGAAACAATTTGAAAGAAAGTCATTCTCACTTCGAGATTTAATAATTTTTCAGGCTTAAAATGCTAAATTATTTAATTTTAGAGGCTACTGCTTTGAAATTTTTACAATTTTATGTATGTGATATTGGAACATTTTCTTATTTTGAACATCGCATGATAAGAACGATATAAATTCGATAATACTCCTTCCTTATAAATTACAAATGACCATTTTGACTCTGAAATGGATAAATTTCAAAGATTTCAATTTTTAGTTTCAATGATTTGAAGTTAGAAGACTTCTGTAACAGGGTTTGCTGACATGATTAATCAAATTTCGTGAGTTTTCTGTGATATTATTTTTAACGTCAATAAATGAAGGTGAAGTACACTAAAAGTGCAAATCATCTTGTTTTTGTTCACTTTGAAGTGACGTAGCCTGTTTACAAGTTTTACGATACCACCTTCTGGTTGCGTCATGTATACACGAAGGCTTCTTTAATTATAATTAAAAATGAGTAATTAGTTACATTTTTCTGATCTAGGTGTAGGGGAAACCACCCTACAGTAGATAGAAAAAAATTCAACAGCGTTTTAATTGCACCAGTTTCCAAAAACAAAGTCAGGTTATCGTTTTTAAATAAAGCTTACATATTCAATTGAGTATTCTTATAGAAAAAAATATCACGAAATTAATCAATTAGCTGTATTAAACATTTTTATTAGACTTGGTCAAGGGTACGATTTTGACACCTCTGTCCATCAATAGATAATCGTTTCTGGTATTGCTCCTGGGTATGATAAAATACTCAATTCTCGATAATTATAATTTATCATTAGTATACTTACAATTAAAATCAGTTTATTGAGTAAATAATAGTTTAAACCATGATTATTTTACAAAAATCACAAAAGTTTAAATTATTGACATTTTTTTTATCTCTCATATTCCGTGAGATTGGTACGATTGGTACGAGATGTTTAATCTTCATTCCATTTAACCTGACTTGCGATGACAGAAAAGTGCAGAATTTTTACATACCTTAATCCCAAAAATGATATCTTTTCCGAAGGACTCCTTAAAACACAACTAAATATTATGTCATTTTTAATAAATAATAATTTATACTATTTCCTTGGTTTATTATTTACAATAACTTAAATTTAAAAACGTCACGAATCAAAATAAACAAACAAACACAACCTTTGAACTTAAAACAACTGCGAGATAGTCACAGAGCTGCCAATTTTGATAGCGATGTTTTTCATAATTTTGCGATTATCTACTGTTGGTTATCTACTGTTGGAAAATGTAATGTCCGATAAAAAGTCCTTAAATAGTTATAAATATTAAAGAAAGAACTCTTTGTATCAATAAATATTGTTCATTAAACTTCAAGCTTTTATTCTAATATATGAGCATGCCATACAAATGTTTCATTAAGTTAAAAAGTATGAATGAAGAAAAGGCGAAATTTTTTTTTTTCAGGTTAAAAATTAATTTTTTGCTCTCACACATTAATTAATTATATAATTTAAATGAAACTTCGTCAGAATATACAGCATCCTTGCTGAAATGTTATACTAACAAAAGTAAAGGACTTTTTTTTGTCAATTTCCCAGACAATTAAGATTATCCACTGTAAATCATTATCTACTGTAGGGTGGTTTCCCCTAGATAATTCATCTGTAAATATTTGTTTGAACCAGAAGAAAAGCGGAAAATTAAAAGGATTTTTTTTTGTAGAGTGTAAATAATCGTCCTGAAATATTTTGAAATATATATTTTTTTCTTCAGGTATTTTTTTTTTATATAAGGCTGACGATTTTTTAACACATGTACAGATCTCACATTAATATAATTAATAAATAATTTTACAAAAACAGTCGTAACAAATGATAAGATGAAAACTTATTTTCATGTAAACTTTTGAGAAATTTAGATTTCAACAGGGTTTTTGACACATGGACTGCATAATTATACATTAGCCAAGTCAAATATTGAGAGCAAGGTGGATAATCTTCAGAGTTTTTGTGAAATGTAAATCGCAACTTTTGATCTTTGGATAATAAAAAGCTAGCTCAATTGTGTGTTAACTAAAACTACGGAAAAAGCATTTTTATGCCTTCTTGAAAAGGCTGTGTAATTATTATAGATTTCAAAGTCCACAAATTAAACATTTTTTCATCCATCAGGGTTTAGTTTGAAGATGTTCAACCTCAAATATCTTGTCTTACTTCGTAAATTTTCTAATTACAAATTATTACATTCTCATCGCAGAAGGTATTAGATTTGTGTAAAATGTGACCCCACCCCCTCCCTGTTTTTGTCAAATGTCCACGTTTTGAGACCTTCTGAACCCAAAAAACAGGTCTTGGCAAATGTTTCTGTCCGGCTGTGCCTATGTGTATGTGTGTGTGCGTTTCTGCGTCTGTAGATTTTTAGTCTCGCAGCACGATAACTTTTGAAAGAATTTACATGTTGTCTTTTCAAATACCCTACAAAAACGTCATAGTAACTTTTTGATTTTTAGCGAAAAATCAACAAGTCCATTTTGCGGTCAAACCATACAAGATACAGAAAAAGATGAATCAACGAAAATTGAGCATTAAAAAAATATCTAAAAATATCTAAAAATCTGTCATGAATAATATTTTGTTAGGACCCGTAGTTCTTGTTTTCTTTTCGAAAAATAACATTGAATATTAAAACATCAAATTAAAAAAAAACACACAAGAGACAAAAAAAATGATAAGACCTAACAATTTGCTCGCGGTACGAGTGCACTTTCTTATCTCCCAACGTTCTTCCTATGTAAACAAACGATCTATTTTGACAGTTGATCTGACCTATAATAATTGAAACTCAATATTAATATTTGAATTACTGCTGCTTAATTAACAATTTCTTACTATTAAGAAATATTTTCAAAATTATTAACTGAAGATAATAGACAGTTAGAAAGTACTGAAATAAATAAAATAAATTGGAAAAATTAATAATCAATAGTCAATCAAATTCAAATTATAAGTTAAAAATATTAAATCAAAGGAATCAAAGGTGTCTTAAAGTCACGTTATGACAGTCAGCATTTTTTAGAAGTCAGCGATTCTCAATACATCTTCCTTCCATAGCTTCTTTCCAAATTGTCGCTTGACAACGAACATCCAAGCAAAATTATAAATGCTTGCAAAACTGCCCTACCTCATCTATGCATTCGTATCTTCGATTCTGTCACACTCAACATTCTCATGGAAGTTCTTTACTACTTCTTGTGCCGACTAGAAGTACTAAGAAATCCGAAAAAAACACGGTTTCTCTTGCGCGTCTGCCTCAACGCATAACTGAGCTGGGCCGCGACATCATTAATAATTAAAGTTAGTCATCGGTTAGGAGCGAAGCTTCCAAACGGTAAACCGACCTGACCCCTTATTTTTGATTATATATCAATGGACGTCACACTTCAAACGGCGCCAACGGACCTACGTTTCTATCAAATTCGGACGCACCGGTACGGCATCGAATGACGGTATCATCGGACCTGATTTGACAACTTTAATAGAATCATGCAGACAGATCTACAAACGCTCGTAAAACACCTGCGCATCTCCAGCCGACAGAAGACAGCACGTGAATTTAAGTGACATAACAACGTACAGACATGTAGCCATTTACATTCAAAACCAGAAGCGATCGTCTCCTACCGTGAAGGATGTGTCGATTCTGCAAATCAGCTTAGTACGCCCAGAATAAAAAAAGAGAATCGGGCTCAGTGCAGTTCTATACGAAGTGCGACAGTCCAGGGAAAGGTGTAAACGTGGAAAGTTACAGCCTATCCCAAAGCAGTATTTTGCAGGGATATTTGTCGGTTGCGGAGGGAACGGCATGGAGAGGTTCCAGTTACCGACGGCAGAGCGGTAGGTGGGCAGTGAGAGTGCTGGCAGAGCTGGTAGTGAAATTGACCCGAGGGAAATATTCCACGTGCCACGACGGCCGACAGTGCGTGGTTCGTTCTCGAGCAGCGCGTCAGGAGGTACCCCCTCCTCTCCCCCCCCTCCATGGAGGGAAAGTCGAGGAAAGAGGCTTTTGGGATGCTACCAGGCGTGATCAGGGGGCTGAGGGAGGAAGTAAGGGTGTCTAAGGAGCAGATGGAAGGCATGAAGAAGGACTTGAGAATCAGAGATGAGAAATGGGGAAAGGCGGTGAAAGAGCTGAGGGAGAGAGTAGAAGGGTTAGAGAGGGGTATGAAAGAAAAAGAAGTTAAAATAAAGCAGATGGAAGAGGAGATTGGGCGGTGGAAGGAAAGGACGGAGAAAAGGCTTGAAAAGGTGGAGGGCAGGGCAGAAATTGAAGTAGTTGACGTGGTTGGGGGGGGGGTAGAGGTATTTGGGAGAGGGTAGAGAATATGATAGAAGAGAAAGTGGGAGAGGGTAAGAATGAAAAGGAGGAGAGGGCGGATAGGGAAATGATAAGGGCAATGGAGTTGAGAATGGAGAGAAGGCAGGCAGGAGAAATAATATGGTGATAAGAGGGTTGAAGCTAAAGAGCGGTGAAGAAAGGGAGGGCGTGGAAGCGCTGCTACAGAGAATAGATTGGGTTAACACTAGAAGTACCGGGCGGGGTCAATTGACTCCTTTCGATTTTTAAAGTGGTAAATCTCCGCAGCGGTTGCTTGCAGAGAGATGGCGTTTTGTGACTTTTAATTAATAAAAAATATAATTATTTAACAATTTTTTCGGAAATATTGGATGTGCAAATTAAAAAAAAATCTAGTTTTTATAGTCTGTTATCGGCAGGCGTCAATTGTTTTTTTTAATAGTGTTTTGGCTTGTATTTCATTACTATATTCTACTTCTGCGCAACAGGTCTGATTATATCTCTTCTATAACGCGTGTGTCATATTTCTAATCCTGAGCACTATTACTGGGTCAATTCAAGCCTCGCACTTCTAGTGTTAAAGGCATGGTAGGGAAAGTTAAGTTGCAGGGAAGGAAACAGAAGGAAGTGGCGGTTGTGGAGTTGGAGAGTTGGGAAGAAAAGGTAAAGGTAATGCGAAATAAAAATAGGATAAAGGATAAGAAAGTTTTCATCGATCACGATTAGACGAGAAAGGAAAGGGATGTGCAGAAAATGCCGTACGACAGGTCTAGGAAAGAGATGAGTAAAGGGAGATCGGCGAAAGTAGGATATCAGAAAATAAGATTAGACGAGAAAGTGTGAGTGTGGGACGAGGAGGAAGAGGTGTTGAAGGGATTGCAGGGGTGCTGCACTGTGCTGTACTGGAACGTAGCAGGGATAAAGAAGAAGGATTATAAGTTCTGGAGGTATATCCAACAGTTTCATGTTGTGTGCCTGCTAGGGGCGTGGGTAGAAAAGAAAGGAATGGGATAGAATGGAGACAAAGCTGCAAAGAGGGTATAGACAGAGAGTCCAGGAGGTGGTCAGAGTGAAGAAGAGAGGAAGAGCTTATTGGAGGATTATAACGGGTGTTAAAAAAAGATTAGAGGAAGAAATTCAAGGAGAGGAAGAGGAGTGGTACGGGAGTGGGGACTTTAATGCGAGGATGGGAAGGGAAGTGGGCCTTTTCAGGGAAGGGGTGGGCTTCGAAAGGAGATCGAAGAATAAGATAATAAATAAGGAGGGGGATATTCTAAGGGACTGGATGGAGGATAGAGGCTGGGTAGTGGCGAATGGTATGGCAACTGAGGACGAAGAGGGAAAATACACATATTTAAGCTTTTTTTTTTGAAAAGGAAAATTGTAAAATGCTTTATGCCCTGACCAACTTCAACCTTTAGGTACGATTCATTGAGGAACGATGGTGAGTGTGGGACTGACCGAAGCCTTAACCACTAAACGAACTCCTTTATAGCTGCCAACCCATGTTCCCAGAATCCGCTTTCGCATTACTTCAGAAACATGGGTTATAAGCACCCTACGCCGCACTTCGGCGTCCATCTGAAGTGTCCGGCTTGGACTTCATCAGGCACCAGGCACAGCCATGATGCATGCCGCATCGTCCTCATGGCTGGGCTTGGCTATTTCCTATTCTCATCAGGGTGGCTTCCTCAACGGGACTGCCTCCCTATATGATGTACAGTTCTCGAGCAGTGCAGAGGAAGCACTGGGGAATGCTCACGCACTCCGTCGATTTGTGCCCCTCCTTGCCGCACCTCCAGCATAGTTTGGTCCTATCTGGACCCTTGCAACCCGCTGCTGTGTGGCCGAAGCCTAATCAGTCATGGCATCTAATTGCCTGCGTCTTTTTCCAGACTCTACAGGACATCCAGCCCACCTTCAGATACCCTGTGTATGGTGATTAGGCAGGTGTGGAGGTTGGGATTATAGATTAATTCAAGGAATGAAAGCGACTGCGATTTAGTGTGGTGTGGTCAAGTGTGGTTACATTCAATGTAGTGTGGTTACACCCTGTTACATCTTCAATTAGGCGATTCCAATGCAATAATTATCATAATCCAATACGTATGATGATATCGAGTAAATACGAGTTTACTTCAGATGAGGAGATAGCAGCATTCAATCACGAAGATAAATCCATATAAGTATTTTTATGAATTAGTAATTATTCTTATTGATTTTCTTCACCTTATTACATAACCTCGAAATTTTAATTTATAATATATTCTTTTTATACTCAAATTTGAAAATACTCAAATTCGTATTAAATAATGGATCTGAATCCAGAATTCATGTTCTGATATGGGGAACTGCCCTAGCTTCGAAACACGAGCTATTAATCCGGCTTAATGAAGTAAATAATTTCTTTTATTATTTTTTTATATAATTTGAAAATGTAATCCTCTAACCTCAAAATTCAATCGCCTCATTTGATTCAATTACTTTTCTATGATTTTTTACTATGATTACTATATTACGATTTTTTAAAGCTCATTTTTACAAAGAAACAAACTTCATCTTACTTTTTCTGTTTTAGATTATTGAAATCATAGGAGGATCCTTGAAAAATTCTAATCCGCAATTTAGAAACCCGAACGAAAGTATTTGTCAACTACAATTCAACGTTCAGACTTATAGTGTTCTAACGTCTCATGGTGAATACAAGGGGAACTTAATTAGAGAACCCACGGTTTCGTTCCAATCTGCCAAATTTGACGAGGTTATGCTGACTGATGGACCCATTGGTTAGTATTCTATTTTCAAATGTTAATTTTCCTATTTTAAATTATTTTTTTATAATTTCTCTTATGCAAATTTCAGAAGTTTCGGGCTACATCAAAAGTGATGGTTTTTGCGAAGTGAAAGCAACGAATGCATCTTATGGTCAAGGTGTCATAGCCGATTGATATTATAGGTTAATCGTGCAGATTGCGTCTTTTGCTCAAGATACTCGCATGTAAAAAGGTGTCCACATTACATCACGAGGAGTGATGAACAAACAAGGTGAGTAAAAATTTATGCAAATGTCAATTTTGGTTCAGTCTACAAAAATGACTGGGATAGTAGAACCAGCGCATTCTTTATATTTTTCTAGGAAAGAGGTGAAATATTCATCGAACACGAGAAGTTAAATATTTTATTTCTTACTTTCATTAAATAATTCACATATTTTTCATAACAATAGAAAGACAGAGCCGGTCCTGCAATCCCAGTCTTTCTTCTAACATATTTCTTCTGAGATATTTAAAAATTCCCCTTACGAAAAAGTATGGTAGGAAAATCATTATAGGCCTATGATGAGTTTCCTCTAATGAATTTTCTATAATTTTTTCGCTATTATAGAAATAATTATAGAAAAAATTATAGGAATGATTTATGGAAGAAATGTTAGGAAAAATTGTAGGAAAATAATGACAAGACAAATAATATAAAAATATTGAAATATTTCATTTAAAATGTAGAAGTATAAATTAATGATTCACTTCGAAATAAAAAATTGACAAAACTTATTTAAATGTGTCAATTCTTTATGTCCACTTGCGTGAGTTTTTTAGAATATATTGTGATAGGGTCACTTTTACATACTTGTAACTTCAGATAAACTCCATTGAAAACAGAAATCCAAACGTGACCAAGAGCGAAAATCACACCACGGCCAGGGCACTCACCAAAAAGATTGTTAATTTAGATTATTTATTCCTCGAAATATTTGTTTCACGTAAATTAACCTTCACCTATCAAACTAAGATCAACGATAACAACAACAGAAGCCAGGGACGGGTCGTCCAATCAGATGTTTACCAGGAGTTGCTAATGTACCTACCACCAACCATAGTTCAACCATCCCACGTCTCCATGGTGACCGATTCCATCCAAAATGGCGGACCTCGAGCACCCTGTCTAGTTAACATCGTACCTGGCCGCCACCTTCCACTGGTTTTTCAGAGCCATGTCATTGAGGCGTGACGTCACGACAAATTCACTATTAAAGACTCGATGGCAACCAGGGCGAGTGGCCACGTGGAAGTATTGCCAGGGTTTCTGGCACTATGGAATAGTTACTTTTGTGAATGTACAACAATCACGAGGCCTTGACGTCACACGAGCAACCACGGCTCTGGTGTTACTGAACTCAACTTATCAGTAACCAGATACACCAGTTAAGCGCCATATTACCAGGACATGTGACGTCACGATCCTCAGACTGTAATAAAGGGATCGGAAACCTGAGGAATGTGAGATCATTGGTCGTCGAACGGACTATCGAAAGAAGCTATAAACCATGGGTTGCAGCCATCATGAAGGAAAAATTACCGAAAATCAATTCACGTAAATTGTAAAACTCGGTAACCACGTACCGTGTTACTATTTTGGATTTAACCAGGAATGTTATCGTCCCGATATTACCCATTCATGTATGTATATATATATATAAAAAACTAAAGGTTAACAACCACCGCAGGGTCCCACTGGGAGTAACTGTCATCTAAAAAAATGACA
>JAABKJ010003024.1:0-26726 GCA_011634705.1 Andricus grossulariae
GGAACTTAGAGATTCCTTACTTTACAAAATACTCGTATTCTCTCGTGTTCAGGTGAATCTACTACCTGTTATTTTCTTATGGTAGATTTCACTCGAGAATGGATTTGTAGAGTAGGGTGTATTCACGCTGGGGTTTTCCCATCAACCCAAATTGATATATCAAAACACTATAATGATTTTATGCTAAGTATTTAAAAATACAAAAGATAATCCGGTAATTATCGCAATGGCATCGACACAATGTTATTGAGTTTATGACCTGCCGCTCAGGTGCCCCCGTCTAAATCCGATGACAGTGCCGTGAGGGCACGTTCGCAGCTAATAGCCTGGGCTGAGAAATGCTCGAGCCTCAGGTCGCGTTCTTTATTCTCGAGAGAGAACGGAAGAGAGAGAGCGAGTGGCTTTACAGAATGTATACTCTTTGACTTTCGAGTTTCTCTGAGAAAAATATATTTTCTTCCGGTCTTAAATTCGTATTTAAAGATTTGAATACCCAGTTTGAGCGGTATGACCCCACGTATGAGTATAAATCAGTTTAAAAATGATTTTAGATGGCTTTAAAAAATATATTTAATTCTTGGGACCTAGAGCTTCGGTATAACCTCGGCTTTGCTCATGAATTTAAAATATAATTTTTACGCATTTAAAATTTCTTTTCCAACTAGCCTTTCGCTACACAAGATTTTTAGAGTACGCACTCAAAATGACTTCAAATGAATCATGAGTGGCAACAGAAAAAACACCGAAAATTCGTAGGCTCAGACCGAAAGAGTCGAGATCTTATATTCTTCCAGAAATGAATGTCCTTCTTAGACAGTCTCAGCAATTCGATTGCTTTCGACTTTCGTAGGGATCCTTTCACTCCTGGGAGTGGATGACGTATGTGGCAAGGTAGAGAGGATACAATCCACAGACCTTCCCACAAGGTTTTCACCCTGAGATCTCGGCTATTTGGGCACAAGATTTCAAAGTGGCGTTTTGCTGCCGAGAAGCTCTTTTTATAGGAACTGCTCCACATTTCCCCCTCTCTCTCTTACGCGATCTCTCCCGAGTGGGAGTTTTAGCGTTTGCGTGCTGAGGTTTCTCCTACGAGATACTACATTTTGTGAGCATCTCACAGGAGATATTTCCGTTGCCTATGCTCAGGCTGCCCCTGTAACTCGCAGGTTACACTATATTCACGTATATTTTTTCAACACCTCTTCTCTGTCACACCCTATCCTTTATCTACTCGCGGCAATATTTTTCTATTTCACAGTTAATGTAAATTTTCGTGTATCTTTTGCAATCTATTCCATATCTCATCGTACATACATCTAAAAATATATATCCTCATCAATATTTTTCTATCTCTCTGTCAGCCTAAATTTCCGACTATCTCTTCATATCCTCTTTTCTATCTTACTCTATCCCTTATCTATCCACTTCAATATTTTTCTGTCTCTCTGTCAATCTGAATTCCCATCTATATTTTTGAATCTCCTCTTCTCTATCTCATCCTGTACTACATCTATCAACGGCTGTCTTTTTCTTTTTTTTTATCTAAATTTACGTCTATCTTTTTCAATGTACATCTCTCTTTCCCATCCTATCCTACATCTATCAACTTCTATCTATTTCTATTCCTTCGTTAATCTAAATTTTTAACTATATTCTAATATCCTCTTTTCGATCTAACTCGATCCCTTATCTATCCACGTGAATAGTTTTCTATCTCTCTGTCAATCTAAATTCCCATCTATATTTTTCAGTCTTCTCTTTCCTAGCCCATCGTGCATACATCTATTAACGCCTTTCTTTTTCTATTCTCTTTGTCAATTTAAATTTACGTCTACCTTTTTCAATACCCTTTTCTCTATCTCGTCCTATCCTTTATCTATCCACGTCAATATTTTTCTATCTCTGTTAATCTAAATTTCCGACTATCTTTTAATATCCTCTTTTCTATCTAACTCTATCCCTTATCTATCCACGTCAATATTTTTTTATCTCTCTGTGAAACTAAATTCCATGTATATTTTTTAATGTTCTCTTTCCTATTTCACCGTACATACATCTATCAACGTTTATCTTTTTCTTTTTTTCAATCTAAATTTACGTATATTTTTTCAATACCCGTCTCTCTATCCCATCCTATCCTACATCTATCAACTTCTATCTTCTTTCATTCCTTTGTTAATCTAAATTTCCGACTATCTTTTAATATCCTGTATTCTATTTTACCCTATCCCTAATCTATCAACGTCAATATCTTTCTATCTCTCTGTCAATCTAAATTCCCATCTATATTTTTCAATCTTCTCTTTCCTAACTCATCGTACATACATCTATCAACGTCTTTCTTTTTCTATTTTCTTTGTCAATCTATATTTACGTCTATCCTTTTCAACACCCTTTTCTCTATCCCATCCTATCCTTTATCTATCCACGTCAATATTTTTCTATCTTTCTGTCAATTTAAATTATCGACTATCTTTTAATATCCTGTATTCTATTTTACCCTATCCCTAATCTTTCAACGCCAATATTTTTCTATCTCTCTGCTCATCTAAATTCCCATCTATATTTTTCAATCTTCTCTTTCCTAGCTCATCGTACGTACATCTATCAAGGTCTTTCTTTTTCTATTTTCTCTGTCAATATAAATTTCCGACTCTCTTTTAATATCCTCTTTTCTACCTAACTCTATCCCTTCTCTATCCATGTCAATATTTTCTTATCTCTGTGAATCCAAATTCCCATATATATTTTTCAATCTCCTCTTTCATATCTCATCGTACATAGATCTATCAACGTCTTTCTTTTTCTATTTTCTTTGTCAATCTAAATTTACGTCTATCCTTTTCAATACCCTTTTCTCTATCCCATCCTATCCTTTATCTATTCATGTCAATGTTTTTCTATCTATCTGTCAATATAAATTTCCGACTATCTTTCAATATCCTTTTTTCTATCTAACTGTATCCCTTATCCATCCACGTCAATATTTTTTTATCTCTCTGTGAATCCAAATTCCCATCTATATGTTTCAATCTCCTCTTTCCTATCTCATCCTACATAGATCTATCAACGTCTTTCTTTTTCTATTTTCTTTGTCAATCTGAATTTACGTCTATCCTTTTCAATACCCTTTTCTCTATCCCATCCTATCCTTTATCTATCCACGTTAATATTTTTCTATCTCTCTGTCAATCTAAATTTCCGACTATGTTTTAGTATCCTCTATTCTATTTTACTCTATCCCTTATCTATCCACGTCAATATTTTTCTATCTTTCTGTCAATCTAAATTCCTGTCTATCTTTTTAAATCTCCTCTTCTCTATCTTATCCTGTACTACATCTATCAACGACTATCTTTTTCTTTTTTTTTGTCAATCCGAATTTACGTCTATCTTTTTCAATACCTGTTTCTCCATCCCATCCTATTCTTTATCTTTCCACGTCAATATTTTTCTATCTCTCTGTCAATATAAATTTCCGACATCTTTTAATATCCTCTTTTCAATCTTACTCTCTTCCTTATCCATCAACGTCAATAGTTTTCAATCTCTCTATCTCAATTCCCGTCTATATTTTTAAATCTTGTTCAATTCTCTCTTCTCGATCCCATCCTATCCTTCATCTATCCACGTCAACCTGAAGATTTTGCCGCTAGATGGCTGTCGTTAAAAGTAACCAAAAAGTGAAATCAGTCTTTCTACCTATAAGTAGAGGCCCGGCCTCTCCATGGATTCCCGAATTTTAAAGTACTCAAATTTAATTTAAACAGAATGAACTGAAGAGAAAAAAAGAGATAGAAAAAGATAAGAGTCCTCGGTCACGAAAGGTAGAAAGATAAAAAAATATTGAGATTGAAAACGGGGAAATATAGCGTTTTAGGGATGCAAAGTGACCAATTGAGAGATGGAATAGATCTCTCTTTTCCTATCCCCACATTTTGACCCTTTTCTACCTTTTTATTTCCAGTAAATTTATTTAAATTTTCCAGCCGAGCTCGATATTTTGGTAAATATTGATTGATTTCATAACTTGCTCTAAAATTTAAATCTTGGATTTTAAAGCAGACGCGCTCTAGAGTATTTCAGTCTTCAAACCGATCGATCTCAACTGACCGCTGGGAAGTTATATTAAATTATTGAAAATACCCTTGAACCTGGATATCCGTAAACTGGATTTGTGTGTCCCCAGAATTGGTGGCCTCTGCAGTTTCCGGATAAGGGGAGCCGCTGGGCCAAAAGAAAGGCTATGCTTATTCAAGCGTGACGAACAGCATGAGGGCTACACTCATAGCGAACTAGTTGCATCAAGTTGCGTCATGCGTCCAAATACAACCGAAATTGTTCCTGCGGCCGTGACTCTTTACGTTTTTTTAGTAAATTGCAATATCTCATGAGCTAATAAATATTTTTATCTGGAATTTGGATTTTGCATTAGTATTGACATTTACTATATATTTACGAAGTTTCATTCAGATCGATTAAACTGATCCAGAATATTGAAAAAAGTTTGTGGAATCACACAGGCTTTAGAATGTAGTTAAGTAAATACAAGTGTGAATAAGTGGAAAGGAGAAGGCCGACGTAAGCGTCGAGTGTTCGAGGTCGATGGAAACGATAGAAGCTTCACATTAATTAGGATATCGATAGCCATTACTCGATGCGTGCTATCGAACTCGTTAATTTTTTTTTCTGGGATTTCCCGTCAGTCATTGAACTAACGAGCGAGAGAGACAGCGAGTTTCACTGATACTCTAAATCTTGATAATATCCTCGTTTGTTTAATTCGGCTTTCCAAAATTCTATCGGATAACAAAATTTAGCGGCTTAAGAGAGCACACATTTCATTAATGGTTGAGGTTTCATCAAAGATAACCAAAAAAATTATCAGTAAAAAATTTTGAATTGAAAATAATACTATGCAAAATAGTAGTAATTTATTTTACTAATTTTTATTTTAAATTAGGCACAGAGGTCCAGCTCAGGGAGTCAGAATTAATTTCTATTTGTATATATTATTCTATGGTGAAAATAAAGGCACGCATTATTATTTTTTTATTTGTTACAATCATTCGAAGATTACCTACGAATTCTTAAAAATTGACAGAAAGGATTTTCAAAATGCCGTTTTTTTAAAAACACGTTTACGTATTTTTAAATTTCTTTTTTATTCGACGTAGAAATTCTTGCTCTTTCAATTAATGAAAAAAAAGGAAAAGTGAGAAAATAGCGAGAACTTTCAATATACGAGAAAGACGCTCTTTTTTCTCAAAACGAGATTGATCGATTATTTTATTTTCAAATAATAAGAAATAATTTAAATCATCGTGCGAAGTTGAATTATAGCTATTCTATCAAAAGTATTTTATTTGGACAATTTGTGATGTAATTATCTGAAATTGGGATCAATTGAGAGAACAAGAATTCCCACGTCGAGTAAAAAAAGAAAATTTCAATTTCTCACACTCTATTGTATTTTTTATTTTTATTATTTATGTTTAGTATTTGAATGAATTTTTTCATTTTGTTTTTAACTTTGTTGTATCGTTGTCTATCAATTTCATTCTTTACTTAAAAAGAAATGATTACACAGAAACCCAAATTTTTCTACGCATATAAATGCCAAATAAATTTATTTATAAGCATTGTTTATATAAATCATAAAATTTTTTGGATGGCTAGTTTTCCAAAAAAATAAAAATGAATTATCAACCAGTTGTATTTATCGGAAAAAGAAGATTTTTTAACAAAATAGCTGAATCCTCAACTGAATAGATGCATTTTCAATGGACAAGTATAATTTTCTACCCGAATAGACGAATTTTCAAGAAAAAAGTTAATTTCCAACTAACTAATGTAATTTTCTGTCAAATTGTTGAATCTTTGAGCCAAAAAGACGATTTTTCTACAAAGCAGTTGAATTTTTAACCTGGAAATATAACTTTTTAACCAACAAAATTAATTTAGGACCAAATAGTTGAATTTTCAAATAAAATGTGGAAGATTCAGCCCGAAAAATGAATCTTTTACAAAGAAAACTAAACCAAGTAGATGATTTTCCAACCATAAGAAAGTGAATTCTCAGCAAAACATGTAATAATTCGTATTTAAAAAAAAAAAATTTCATGTTGAATAAAAAACAATTAAATTTAAACAGAAAAGGCGAATTTGCAACAAAATCGTTGAATCGTCAACCAAAAACGATTAATTTTCAACCAAGTACTTGCATATTAAACCAAAAAGAAATTATTTTTCACCAAAAAGATTAGTTTTGTACCAAAAAGACGAATTTTCAATCAAATATATTTTTTCAACCACGAAAGGTTTATTTTCAATTTTCAATATCAATTTCAAACAAAAAATTAAATTGTAACATTTTCAGTAAAGAAAATTAATTCTCCATCGAATAAAAGACTTTTCAGCAAAATAGAAAAATTTTCAACCAAAGGAATGAATTTTCATCTCAAATGATGAATCCTCATGTAAAATGAATTTTCAAGGAAAGATTTCAATATTGAACCAAAGCGCTTAATTTTCAATTAAAAAGTCAATTTTACGATTCAGAACATATTTATTACATAAAAAAATTAATCATCAACAAAATACATGAATTTTCTACTAAATATAAAAAGGTTGAATTTTTAACTAAAAAAGATACATTTTCAGCCCTAAATGGAATAGCTAAAATTTTAATTATAAAATTAATTTTTAACTGAAAATGAAACGAATTTTTCAACAACAAACGAGATTAATTTCAAGCCAAAAATATAACGGTAGACTTTTCAACTAAAAAAAGAAAAATAACTTTCAACCAAGTCAAGAGTTTATAAATGGCCACTAATTTTTGAGGTAATTTCTCTGTCAAGTAACTAATTATTATATGTGATTATGTTCGGCGGTTTCATAATTAGAATAATTATTATATTGTGCCGAAATTTTAGGAAATGGATCAGAATATATAAGGACACGTCTGTTTGGCCCCGTTGAGGTTTTATTTTGTTCAAATAATGCAATTTTAATAATTCTAGTTTAGGTAGGGATTTAAAGCCCCGTTTTCAGTTACATTGCAAATTAAAAGTACAGTAAGACCCGCCGGATCGGAACTCTCAGCATGGAGAGGGAAGTAGTCCCCACTCGTAAACTTCTCCGCTAGACGTGATTGATAGGCGCATGCGCATGCGCGAGAGCACGCGCACAGAGTCGCCGCAGACGCCACGCGGTGAAAGTCGATTGGATCAAAAGTGGGGACCCGCTCCGTCCCGATCCGACGAGTCCTATTGTGATAACATTGCGCTATTTCAACAAAATTAAAATTAAAATGGGTTAGAATGACGTACCTTGATATATTTTGAAATATTCCACAAAATTTCAAATAAATATTTATATTTTTCAAATTATAAGGACGTCAAATATAAACCATGTAATTGTTTAAGTGGCAGTCTTTCACATGCAGTAATCGTGAATGAGGAAAAAATTTATAAAGAATTTAATTAAAAGTATTCTCTAAACTAATATCAAAGTAATAAGAGGACGCATTCCGTAATTTTTTCTCTCCTGTCCAAATTACAAAGAGAAGATTCCATTTTTCTGAAAACTTTAATTATCGTCGTAAATAAAGTTTCTCTTACAAGAATTTCTTCCGCAAATGTTACCTGGGAACAGGTCTTTAACGCAAGCAAGCCAATTATTATATGTGATTATTTTCGGCGGTTTCATAATTAGAATAATTATTATATTGTGCCGAAATTTCAGGAAATGGATCAGAATATATAAGGACACGTCTGTCTGGCCCATTTGAGGTTTATTTTGTTCAAATGATGTAATTTTTTTATTCTATTTTATGTAGGGCTTGAAAGTCCCGTTCTCAGTTACTTTGCAAATTAAAAGTACAGTACGTCCCGCCGGATGAAGATCCAGAGTGGGAAGTAGTCCCCACTCGTAAGCTTCTCCGCGAGACGTGATAGGTAGGCGCACGCGCAGAGTCGCTGCAGACGCCACGCAATGGAAGGCGATTGGACTAAAAGTGGGGACGCGCTCCGCCACAAGCCGAGGAGTCCTACTTTGATAAAATTGCACTATTTTAACAAAATAAAAATTCAAATGGGCCAGATAGACGTGCCTTCATATTTTCTTAAACATTCCACAAAATTTCAACACAATATTTAAATTTTTGAAACTAGGAGGCCGCCAAATACTAATATCAAAGTAGTATGAGGACGCATTCTGTAATTTTATTTCCTCTGTCCAAATTAAAAACGAAATATTTAATTTTTCTGAAAACTTTAATTATCGTCGTAAATGAAGTTTCTCTTACGAGAATTTCTTTCGCAAATGTTTCCTGGGAACAGGTCGTTAACGCAAGCAAGCCATTTCCATCGTAGAACTGAAGGTGAAAAGTAAAGAAAGGAAAATAAGTTCTGATCAGAAGGAAGGGGTGGAGGAAATGAAGACGGGAGCAATCAAAGGAAGAGAAAGGAAGTACTCTCCGAAGCATGAGGTTGGAAAAAAGGGCGTTTCCGCAGAAACAACTGCTGATGTAAATCAGCGGATGATGATGGCATCTATTCTCAACGAATAGGAGGCTGAGTTTCGAATAAGAGGACAAAAAAGGGCAAAAAGCTAAATCTACGAGAGAAAGGTGGATCGTCCTACACGAATTATTATTATTTATTCTTCTACTTCGCAAAAAATTACGTCTACTTTCGTCTCTAACTTTCATAATAATTTATTTATTAACTACTTTCAACTAAATTGAAAAAATTATAAAAAATTAAAGTGGGATCTCTTAGAGAAATTAATATTTGAGCAGGGTTGCTGCAGGTCAGGGAATTCTGAAAAGACAGGGAATTTTTGATAAAATGAAGTTTTTTCACTTGAATACCAACTGAATTAATAAAACCCAATAAAAAAATCCAACTATTTTTGATTGAATGTTAATTATTTTCGATTTAAAATTCTACTTTTATATTTTTTGTTCAGATTTTTCTTTTTTAGCTAACAATTCTGTTAATAGGTTGAAAATTTAATTACTTTGATAGAAAATTCAACTACTGTGTTGAAAGTTGAACTATCTCGTTAAAAATCCATTTAATTGGTTGAAGATTTAACTATTTTGTTGAAAAATCATTTTTTTCTTTTAAAATTAATTTTTTTAACTGCAAATTTAACTACTTCATTTTTGGTGGACATTTCATCGTTTTTAGTTTAAAATTCAACAATTGAATTTTTCAGTAAAAATTGATCTTTTCTTTCGTTGGAAACTCCACTAATTGGTCCAAATTTGAATTACTTTTTTTTCAAAATTAATTTTATTCGATGTAGATTTACCTATTTTGTTGAAATCTCCTTCAAAATTAAACAATTCCATTGTTGGTTAAAAATTGATTGCTCTTAGTTGAAAATTCAACTACTTAATTAACAGTTTTAATACTTTGTTAGGCCTATTTTTATTAGTTAAAGATTCATTTTTTTTGTTGAAATCTTTTTTTTTTATTAAAAATCAAATTTATTTGGGTGAAAAATGGATTTAATTTTAGTTAAAAATTAATTTTTTTGTATATGATTCATCACTTTAGTTAAATTTCATCTCCTTGCTTGAAAATTTATATTTTGTATTTAAAAATCCAACTACTTGGTTAAAAATTTAATTATTTTGTTGGAAATTGAACTATTTTTTTGAAAGTTATCCTTTTTGGTCGGAACTTAAACTACTTGGTTGAAATTTGAACTACATTGTTGAAAATTCATTTTATTTTTTGAAAATTCAACTATTTTGTAAAATTTTTTGTATGGATAATTACTTTTCTTAACAGAAAATTTAAACATTATATTTTCTAATGCAAGTTGATCGATTTAGTTAAATTTTGAACAAATATTATTTTTCGTTGAAAATTCATCTTTCTTGGTTGAAAATTAAACTACTTGATTGAGAGTTGTACTACAGTATATTCGTGTTGAACATCCACTTTATTGATTGCAAATTCAACTATTTTGTTTAAAAAAAATTTTTCTCTGAAAATCCATTCGTTCAACTAAAAATTGAACTATTCCATTTTTAGTTGATAAGTGACCGGTTTTAGTTCAAAATTTAACTATTCAAGTTTTTAATCAGAATTTATATTTTTTTGTTAAAAATCCCACCACTTGGTTGAAATTTTAATGAATTGAAAAAAATGAATTCTACTGGTTATTAATTTAGTTATTTTGTTTAAAATCCGTTTCTTTTGGTTTAAATATGATATGAAATTTTTTGTTGAAAATGTATCGTTTTAAGTTAAAAATTCCTCATTTTAGTTAATATTTCATCTCTTTGGTTCAAAATTAAACTATTTTTTTGAAATTTCTTTTTTTTTTCTGATATAAATTTTTTTTTTCAATAAAAATTTAACTAATACATTTTTGGATGGAAATTTATCTTCTGTTATTGAAAATTCAACTGTTCGGTTACAATTTTTTTTTTAATCGAAAATTTATCTTTTTTAGCCGAAAAGTGAACTCCTATATTGAAAATTTGTTCTTCTGAATTGAGAATTCAGCGGTCTCCTAAAAATTCGTCTCTTTAGCTATTTGGTTGAAAATTCGTTTTATTTTTGGTCTAAAATAAATTTTCTATTTGAAAATTGATCTATTCTATTGGTGATGAAAATTGATCTTTTTTCATTTAAAAAACTCCTTTTTAGTTGAAAATTCAAGAATTTGGTAAAGAATTTATGTTAGTTGTTATTGATTAATTTTCTTGCATAAAAAATATGTTCTTAATTAAAAATAAAATTTGTTGTTCAAAATTCAAAGCTTTGTTTCAATGCTGAAATCTTTGATAGAATATTCAGTTTTTTATAAAAATTCATCATTTTAGATGAAAATTCTTCTCTTTGGTTGAAATGTTGTCCATTCAGTTAAAAAATCATTTTTTCCGGTAGAGAATTAGTTTTTTCACTAAAATGTAACAATTCCATTTTTTGTTTAAAATTGATATTGTGAATTAAAAATTGACCTTTTGTGGTTTCAAATTCATGCATTTTTTTTTAATCGTCTTTTTTGGTAGAACGTTAATCTTTTCAGTTGAAAAATTATTCTTTTTGGTAAAAAATCCAACTATTTTGTTAAAAATTCGTCTTATTTGCTTGAAAGTTTAACTATTTGGATGTAAATGCGAATGTTAGGTCTGAAATTATTATTTTTTTTTTTTCAGTTGAAAATTCAAACATTTCGTGGAAAAATCAACTTTCTTGGTAGAAAATTAAATTTTTTGTTGAGAATTTATCTTTTCGGGTTTAGTAAGCTCATTTTCTAAAACATTTTTCTTCTATAACATTAATTTAATTTAAAATAATTTATTTCCTGATTTTTGAAAAAATTAAAATTGAAATTTGTAATTTATAAGTAAACCTTTTTTAAAATTACCTTTACTGATATCCTAGACGAAATTTTTTTTGTATACTTGGAAGAAAAATTTATACAGGTTACGGAAAATTATAAATTAGTCAGGGAAAAGTCACGGAATTTTGAAATTGGGATTTTGTAGCGACCCTCTTGAGGGATTTATATTTTTACTCTTCCCTCTTTCACTTAATGTCAAATAATGGTATATTGAAAAATTAGTCTGTATCTGAAAATAAAGAATTCCTAGCACGAGTGTTTTTTTTTCTTGGATCATTTTTCTCCCGAGTGGAAACAGTAGCGTGGTTAATTGGATTTGAAATCTGACTTAATCCTCGGATTCTTTCTTAATGGATTGAATTTGGAAATGTGATAGGCCTGATTAATTATTGCCGCAAAAAGAATTAGGGGGAATCAGAAAATATTTTTTAAAAATAGGGGACTTTTGAAGAGAAAACCGTATGATGGAAGAATAATAATTTCAGGATCACAGTCTTTCCCCTATTCCCATGCGGTTTTCCTTTTTTAAATTCCCCGTTTTCCCCCCTATTTAAAAAAAACTTTGTATTTAATATAGAAAAATTTTTTTTGCGTCTTTAGAAAAATCATTATAGAGGATCATGATAAGAAAATCAGTATATAAATAATGTTAAAATATTGAGAGAGATAATGCAAAAAATCGAGAAAGTGCAAACAAATGATTTATTTATTTAATGCAGAATTTCGACAAATATCAAGGGATTTTATTAAATTATAGAGATTTTCCATAGATTTTAAGCAATTTCGTCAAATTTTATAAAAATTGAACAGAATTTGAAGATTTCCAAAAATATCAGGAGGTTTTAAGGGTATACAAAAGGATTTCAACAAATTTTGTGGGATTTTCAAAGATTTTAAGGCTTTTAAAAAGATTTTAAGGGATTTCCAAACATTTCAACTAATGAACAAATTTTAGAAAAATTCATAGGTTTTCAAGAGATTAAAAAATATTTCCACGGATTTCAAGGAACTTCGAAAAATTTCTACGGTGTTTAGAAGTTTTCAAATATTTTCAAACATTTCCGTGGATTTTAAGGATTTTCAGAGGATTGCAAGAATTTCAAAGTGTCCGAAGAATCTCAAAGAATTCTTGATATTTCTATTGAATTTTGGAAATTGATTCAAAATTAATTTGAAGAAATTTCTAGCGATTTCAAGGATATCGAGGGATTTTAATAGGATTTCTTAAGGATTTTAATGATTTCTAGGGATTTAAACGGTTTTTTTTCCTGTTTTTTTTTTAAATTCTGAATAATAAGTTTAATTTAAATTATAGTATTATATGACATCATTATAAATAATAGCTACTGATGAAGATTTCAAGGCATTCTAAAGGATTTCAAGAGATATGTATAGAAAATGCTAAGGGATCTCAAAGAATTTTCTAGGATTTTCAAATATTTCAAAGGATTTCTAGTTTGAACTTTTGAAATTAAATTGATTTATAAAAGAAATTGTAAGCGATTCCAAAGATTCAAAGAGATTTTAAGGTATTTCAAGGAATTTCACAAATATTCAAGAATTTCCTTAAATCATCAAGGATTTTAAGGGATTTCAAAGATTTATAGGTATTTAAACGTTTTTTCTTTTTTAGAAAACTTTAACTAATACGTTCAATTTAAATTACATTCAAGGGCTTTCAAATGATTTATATTTATTTCGAAGAATTTCAAAGAATTCCAGACATTTCTACTGAATTTTGTAAAATAAATTAAATTAAACTTGAAGAGATTCCTAGTGATTTCAAAGATTTCGAAGGATTTTAAGAATTTTAATTATTTCTAGAGATTCAAACGTTTTTTCAGAAAACTCTGATTAATAAGTTTGATTTGAATTATAGTATTATATAATATTATTATAAATAATAGCTACTGATAAAGATTTCAAGGCATTCTGAAGGATTTCAAGAGATATAGAAAATGCTAAGGGATCTCAAAGAATTTTGCAGGATTTTCAAATATTTCACAGGATTTTTAGTTTTAATTTTTGAAACTAATTTGATTTAAATTGAATTTCAAGGGATTCCTAGCGACCCCAAAGATTTAAAGAGATTTCAAGGTATTTAAAAAAATTTCACAAAGATTCAAGGATTTTATTAAATTTTCAAGAATTTTAAGGGATCTAGGTACTTAAATGTTTTTTTCTTCACAATGGATACGTTTAATTTGAATAATATTGAAAGGCTTCCAAATGATTTATACTTTTTTGAATGGATTTTTACGTTTTCCAAAGATTTTAAGGGATTCAAAGGGACTTCAAGAGATGTATAAAATTCTAATGAATTTTGTAGGATTGCCAAAGGTTTCACAGGATTTCTGGTAAACTTTGGCAACTGAATTAATTTATATAAGAAATTTTAAGCGAATCCAAGGATTTTAAGAGATTTTAAGGTATTTCAAGGAATTTCACAAATATTCAAGAATTTTATTAAATCACCAAGGATTTTAAGGGATTTCTATGATTTATAGATATTTGAACGTTTCTTTTTTTTAGAACTTTTCAATTATTAAGTTTAATTCAAATAATATTCAAGGTCTTCCAAATGATTTATACTTTTTTGAATCGATTTTTACGTTTTCCAAAGATTTTAAGGGATTCAAGGGGATTTCAAGAGATATACAAAATGTCAAGGAATTTTGTAGGATTTCTAAAAATTTCACAGGATTTCTAGTAAACTTTTGCAAATAGATTAATTCATAAAAAAAAGTTTAAGGGTTTCCTAGTGATTCGAAAGATTTCAAGAGATTTTAAGGTATTTCAAGAAATTGCACAAAGATTCAAGGATTTTATTAAATCTTCAAGGATTTTAAAAGATTTAAAAAATTTCTGGGGATTTTAAAGTTTTTTTAGATATCGTGAATAAAAAGGCGTACTTTAAATTATATTCTAAGGGCTTTCAAATGATTTATAACTTTTAAAATAATTTTTTGCCTTTTCCAAACATTTCAAGGGATTTCTAGTGGATTTCAAGAGATATTAAGCGATATACAAAATTGAAATGGATTTCAAAGAATTTTATAGGATTTCCAAAGATTTCAAGGAATTTCTGGTGAACTTTGAAAAGTAAATTAAATTAAATTAAATTTCAAGGGATTTTTAGAGATTTCAAAGTTTTCAGGGGACTTTAAGGTATTTCAAGGTATTTTACAGAGATTCAAGCATTTTATTAAATATCTAAGGATTTCAAGGGATTTTAAAGATTTCAGAGATTTTAAGGGATTTTAAGGTATTTTAAGGAATATCGCAAGATTTAAAGATTTTATTAAGTCTCCGGGACGATTGAAAAATCCCGAAAAATAAAATTTCCTACGCCTTAAAATTCCAAAAATTACCAAAATTACCAAAATATAAAAATTCCTGAATAATGAAATTCTCGACAGAAAACTACGGAATTATAAAATATCAAAATCAAAAAATACCCCAATTGAAACAATTAAAACAATTTTTTTTGAGTAAATATTATTCATTTATTAAAAATACAATAATCAAATATTATCATTGAAGAAAAAAAATTGAAAATGGGCATTTGGGGGAGAATTTAATAATTCGGCATTTTTTTGTCGGGAATTTTATTATTTGGGCATTTTCCAATTTGTATTTTTTATATTTCGACAATTTCATGATTTTGGAAATTTTCTATTTCGAATTCATTTTTCGGGATTGATCAGTCGTACCGCATCTCTAAGGATTTCAGTTATTCCTAGGGATTTTAAAGTTTTTCTTTAGAGACTAATTTTAATAAATTAGTTTAATGTAAATTATACTCAAGAGCTTTCGAGTGATTTATATTTTTTTGAATAGATTTTTACATTTTGCAAAGATTTAAAGGGATTCTAAAGAATTTTTGAGGAAAATCAATTGAGTCCAATTAGAATGGTCTACAATAAATCGTTTCTTTGTAGTTTCTCTACTCTACGTTTTACATTTTCCTTAATTTTTTTTGTATTATTTATTTTTATACTGATTGTCCTTTAATTTTTTTTTTGTATAATAATTTTCTATAATGGACTCCCTATAATTAATGACTCGCTTGCAATCTCATTTAACTCATCATAATTTTCAAACAAACACACACCATGTTTAAAAATATTTTTTCCTTTACTGTTTACATTACCTCTTATCTTTAGCATGTACAAACATTCCGAAGACGCGCTCAACGTACGCTAATAAGAAAATTCTAGAAAATTCTACGAGATAAGACTCTGGCTTTGGGAAAAATGTAAAAACAACTTTACGGGCATAAAATAAAAAATAGCGAGCAGAGTTAAATCACTTCTTTTCTTTTCTATGGCATCAGTCTTCAACCTCTATAAAAATATTTCTTTACTCAGAATAAGGCTCATCATTTTTTCAAACTTTATGTTAGCGTAACCACTAAAAAATAACGTGCTGTTTATAGCAGAAGCATTTACGTCCTCTATAAAATTTCTCGTTGGACAGCACCTGGTTTGAACAATATTACTCTGTTCATCGTGAAAGATAGTACAGAACGAGCGAGATAAACGTGAAACTTCGCAGCTGACAAGCAATTAACGGGCGGACGATTTCCAGTTTTCAGGAATGACTAACATGCAATAACTTACTATTTTTTTTGTAATTTCCTAGCGATCTGTAAATATCCTGCAATGCATTCCAGCAATCGAGTAATGGCCATCAGAATTCTTTCCCCATTTGTTTCCAACCATCTGACAGTGACAGTATCAGCTAAAACATTTCAAATCAAGAATTGGTTCAGAACTGGTCTCGTCAAGCAATAAAAAATATTTAGAAATGAGGGGTTATTCGTAAATCGAATTTTGAGCGAAATAGTTAAATTTTCAACGGAAGAGTTGAATTTCCAACTGAGATCGTGAATCTTCAACATAAGAATGAATTTTTGACAAAAAAGTTCAACGCTCAACCAAATGGTTGCATTCGCGACCAAAAAGATGATTTTTAAACCAAAAAGATTAATTTTCTACCGAAAAAGCTGAATTTGCAAGAAAGTACATGAAATTTCAACAAACTTGTAATCGAGCAATGGTCATTAGAATTCTTTCCCCATTAGTTCCTAACCATCTGACATTGGCAGTATCAGATAAAACATTTTAAATAAAGTATTGGTGAACAACTGGTATTGGCAAGCAATTAAAAATATTTAGAAATGAGGGGTTGTTCATAGAATGAAATTTCGACGGAATAGGTAAATTTTTAACAAAGAAAAAGGATTTAAACTAAAATGATAAATCTTCAACATAAAAATAAATTTTTGACAAAACTGTTCAAGGTTGAACAGAATGATTGCATTGTAAACTAAAAAGATGATTTTGAAACCAAAAAGTTTAATTTTCTACAAAAAGGACGAATTTTCGAGAAAGTACATAAACATGCAACAAAATTGTAATCGAGCAATGGTCATCAGAATAATTTTCTCATTTGTTCCGAATCGTCTGAAACTGGCAGTATCAGCTAAAACATTTTATATCAAGAATTGGTTCACACCTGGTCTTGGCAAGCAATTACAAATATTTAGAAATGAGGGGTTGTTCATAGAATGAAATTTCGACGAAATAGGTAAATTTTTAACAAAAAACAAAGGATTTAAACTAAAATGATAAATCTTCAACATAAAAATAAATTTTTGACAAAACTGTTCAACGTTGAACAGAATGATTGCATTGTAAACTAAAAAGATGATTTTGAAACCAAAAAGTTTAATTTTCTACAAAAAGGACCAATTTTCGAAAAAGTACATAAACATGCAACAAAATTGTAATCGAGCAATGGTCATCAGAATAATTTTCTCATTTGTTCCGAACCGTCTGACACTGGCAGTATCAGCTAAAACATTTTCAATCAAGAATCGGTTCACAAATGGCCTCTCAAGCAATAAAAAATAGTTGGAAATAAGGGGTTGTCCGCAAAACAAACTTTCGACGACATATTTTAATTTTCAAAGAAAGAGATGAATTTTGAACTAAAATGATGAATGTTCAACAAAAAAATGAGTTTTTGACAAAAGAGTTCAACGTTCAGCCGAGCGATTGAATTTTCAACTAAAAAGATGATTTTTAAACCAAAAAGATTAATTTCCCCAAAAAAGCCGAATTTGCAAGAAAGTACATGAACTTTCAACAAAATTGTAATCGAGCAATGGTCATCAGAACTCTTTCCCTTATTTGTCCCCAACCTTCCGTTTTGACAGTATCAGCTAAAAGATGTTCAAATCAAGAATTGGTTCACAAATGGTATTGCCAAGCAATTAATTTTCTATCAAAAAATCCGAATTGTAATCGAGCAATGGTCATCAGAATTCTTTCCCTTATTTGTTCCCAACAGTCCGATTTTGACAGTATCAGCTGAAAGATTTTAAAATAAAAAATTGGTTCACAAATCGTATTGCCAAGCAACTGAAAATATTCAGAAATAAGGGGCTGTGCATAAAACAAATTTTAAACAAAATAGCTAAATTTCCAACCAAAGAGATGAATTTTCATCTGAACTGGTGATTCTTTATCAAAAAAATGAATTTTCAACAAAAAAGTTCAATGATCGACTAAATGGTTCCATTTTCAACCCAAAAGATGATTTTTTAACCAAGAGGATTAATTTTCTACCAAAAAAGCCGAATTTTCAAGAAAATACATAAACTTCCAACAAAATTGTAATCGAGTAATGGTCATCAGAATTTTTCCCCATTTATTCTCAACCATCTGACACTGGCAGTATCAGCTGAAACATTTTAAATCAAGAATTGGTTCACAACTGGTCTTGTCAAGCAATAACAAGTATTTAGAAATAAGGGGTTATCTATAAACCGAATTTTAAACGAAATAGTTCAATTTTCACACAGAGAAATGAATTTTCAACTAAAGTGCTGGATGTTCAACAGAAAGATGAATTTTCAACAAAAAAGTTTAACGCTCAGCCGAATTATTGCATTTTCAACTAAAAAGATGATTTTTGAAACCAAAAAGATTAATTTTCTCCCAAAAAAAGCCGAATTTGCAAAAACTCATGTAAACTTTCAACAAAATTGTAATCGAGCAATGTTCATCATAATTCTTTCCCTCATTTGTTCCCAACCGTCCGATTTAGACAGTATCAGCTAAAAGATTTTAAAATCAAGAATTGGTGCACAACTCATATTGCCAAGCAATTAAAAATATTTGGAAATAAGGGATTGACCATAAAACGAATGTTCAACAAAATAGTTATATTTTCAACCAAAGAGATACATCTCCAACAAAAGAGTTCAACACTGAACCAAATTCTTGCGTTCTCAACCAAAAAGATGATTTTTAACCAAGAATAATAATTGTCTACCAAAAAAGCCGAATTTGCAAGAAAATACATAAACTCTTACAAAATTGTAATCGAGTAATGGTCATCAGAATTGTTTCCCCATTTATTCCCAACCATCCGACACTGACAGTATCAGATATAACATTTTAAATCAAGAATTGGTTCATAATTTGTCTTGTCAAGCAATAAAAAATATTTAGAAATAAGGGTTTGCCCATAAAACGAATTTTGAACGAAACAGTTTAATTTTCAAACAAAGAGATGAAGTTTCAACTAAAATTATGAATTTTCAACGTAAAAATGAATTTTTAACAAAACAGTTAAATGTTCAAGCAAATCATTAAATGTTCAACTAAAAAGATTATTTTTATACCAGAAAGTTTAATTTTCTACCCAACAAATCCGAATTTGCAAGAAAGTACATGAACTTTCAACAAAATTGTAATCGAGCAATGGTCATCAGAATTCCTTCCCTTATTTGTTCCCAACCATCCGATTTGGATAGTATCAGCTAAAAGCTTTAAAAATCAAGAATTGGTTCACAACTGGTATTGCCAAGCAATTAAAAATATTTGGAAATCGCGGACTGTCCATAAAACGAATGTCCAACAAAATACTTGAATTTTCAATCAAAGAGATAAATTTTCAACGAAAAAGTTCAACAGTCAACCAAATGGTTGCATTTTCAACCAAAAAGATGATTTTCTAACCAAGAGAAATAATTTTCTACCAAAAAAGCTGAAATTTCAAGAAAATATATAAACTTTCGACAAAATTGTAATCGAGTAATGGTCATCAGAATTTTTTTCTCATCTATTCCCAAACGTCCGAAACTGGCAGTATCAGCTAAAACATTTTAAATGAAGAATTGGTTCACAATTGGTCTTGTCAAGCAATAAAAAATATTTAGAAATAAGAGGTTGTCCATAAAACGAATTTTCAACGGAATAGTTCAATTTTCAACCAAAGAGTGGAATTTTCAACTGACATAGTGAATCTTCAACATAAGAATACATTTTTGACAAAAAAGTTCAACGCTCAACCAAATGGTTGCATTTGTAACCAAAAAGATGATTTTCAACCACAAAGCTTAAATTTCTACCAAAAGAAGCCGAATTTGCAAGAAAGTGCAAGAAATTTGAAGAGAATTGTAATCGAGCAACGGTCATACAAATACTTTCCCCATTTCTTCCCAACCATCTGACACTGGCAGTATCAGCTAAAACATTTTAAATCAAGAATTGGTTCACAACTGGTATTGACAAGCATTTAAAAATATTTAGAAATGACGGGTTGTCCATAAAACGAAGTTTCCACGAAATAGGTAAATTTTCAACCAAAAAAAAAGGATTTCAACTGAAATGATGAATCTTCACATAAAAATAAATTTTTGACAAAAAGTTCAACGTTGAACAGAATGATTGCATTGTGTACTAAAAAGATGATTTTAAATCCTGAAAGTTCAATTTTCTACAAAAAAAGACGAATTTGCAAGAAAGTACATGAACTTTCAACAAAATTGTAATCGAGTAATGGTCATAAAAATTCTTTCCCTATTTGTTCCCAACCATCTGACACTGGCAGTATCAGCTAAAACATTTTAAATCAAGAATTGGTTCACAACTGGTATTGGCAAGCAATTAAAAATATTTAGAAATGAGGGGTTGTCCATAAAACGAAATTTCGACGAAATAGGTACATTTTCACTAAAAACAAGGATTTCAACTAAAATGATAAATCTTCAACATAAAAATAAATTTTTGACAAAAAAGTTCAACGTTGAACAGAATGATTTCATTGTAAACTAAAAAGATGATTTTGAAACCAAAAAGTTTAATTTTCTGCAAGAAGAAAATACTAATTTACAAGAAAGTGCATGAACTTTCAAGAAAATTGTAATCGAGCAATGGTCATCAAAATTCTTTCCCCATTTGTTCCCAACCATCTGACACTGGCAGTGTCAGCTAAAACATTTTAAATCAATAACTGGTTCAAAACTGGTCTTGTCCCGCAATGAAAAATATTTAGAGATAAGGGGCCGTCCATAAAACGAATTTTCAACAAAATAGTTCAATCTTTAACCAAAGAGATGAATTGTCAACTAAAATGATGAATCTTTAACATAAAAATGAATTTTTTACAAAAGAGTTCAATGTTACACCGAATGATTGCATTTTCAATCAAAAAGATGTTTTTTTAACCAAGAGGATTACTTTTCTACCAAAAAAGCCGAATTTGCAAGAAAGAATATGAACTTTCAAGAAAATTGTAATCGAGCAATGGTCATAAGAATTCTTTCCCTTATTTGTTCCCAATTGTCCGCTTTTGACAGAATCAGCGAAAATATTTTAAAATCAAGAATTGTTTCTCAACTGGCATTGCCAAGCAATAACAAATATCTAAAAATGAGGGGTTGTCCATGAAACGAATTTTCAACAAAATATTTAAATTTTCAACCAAAGTAATGAATTTTCAACAAAAAGGGCAAATCTTCAACATAAAAATGAATTTTTGACACAAGAGTTCAACGTTATACTGAATGATTGCAGTTTTAAATAAAAAAATTATTTTTAAACCAAAAAGATTAATTTTCTACAAGAAAAGAAACGAATTCGCAAGAAAGTACATGAACTTTCAACAAAATTGTAATCGAGCAATGGTCATCAGAATTCTTTCCCTTATTTGTGCCCAACCGCTGGATTGGCCCAGTATCAGCTAAAACATTTAAAATCAAGAATTAGTTCACAACTGGTGTTGCCAAGCAATGCAAATTTTTTAGAAATGAGGGGCCGTCCATAAAACGAATTTTCAACAAAATAGTTAAATTTTGAACCAAAGAGACGAATTTTCAACAAAAATGGTGAATCTTCAACATAAAAATGATTTTTTGACAAAGGATTTCAACGTTCAACCGAACGATTGCATTTTCAACTAAAAAGATGATGATTTTTAAACCAAAAAGATCAATGACAATATATGAACTCTCAACAAAATTCTAATCGGGCAATGGTCATCAGAATTCTTTCCCTTATTTTTTCCGAACCGTCCGATTTTGACATTATCAGCTAACAGATTTTAAAATCAAAAATTGGTTCACAACTGGTTTCAACTAAGGTGCTGAATCTTCAACAAAAACATAAATTTTTGACAAAAGAGTACAACGTTCAATCGAATGATTGCAATTTCAATCAAACAGATGATTTCTTACCACGAAGATTAATTTTCAAACAGATGGTCGAATTTGCAAACAAGGAAGATTAAAATTTGAATAAAAACAGTTGCATCTTAAACCCACCATGTAGTTGATTCGACAATTTTGTTGCAGATTCATGTATTGTCTTTAAAATTCGTCCCTTTTTGTAGAAAATTATTCTTCTTAATAGAAAGGTCATCTTTTCGGTTGAAAATGTAACTATTTGTTTAAAGAAATATTCTAATAAACTTTAATATATTCTAAGGTGTTTCAAACATTTGAAGAGAACTCGTAAGATTTTAAATTATTTCACGGAATTTGAAGGATTTTAGGGATTTTTACAGTTTGTAAAGGATTTTAAGGGATTTTCAGGGAACACAATCGTTTTAAAGAGGTTGCAAAAGATTATGTACCATATCCATCGAATTTAAAGGATTAAAAGAATTTCCACATGATTTGGAAAATGTTAAGAAATTTACAAAATTTTCAAAAGAATTTACAGAATTTCATAGAATTGAAAAAAATGTCCAGGGTTATATTTACTAGTAGGTTCATATGATAAGTAATTTGAACAGTCCAAAAAGGTAATAATTAGCATATTAAAAAAAATTAGAAAGAGTAAACTTACTTCCCTTGTCGAACATTTGGCATGCTAAAAATGAGCGAGGTATTAAGAAAAAATGACAGTCGAGTAAATTTGTATTTTTCAATCTACTTTTACGATTCCAGTGGTAAAATTTGTGCAGTTGGGAAAATTTACATGAAAATCCGAGTGGTTTAGAGAGGAAAGAGAACTTATTCTTTCTAAAGAAAAGGAAATACGACTGATCCATATTTCTTACTAATACCCTCCCGCTTAGGAAGACTGAGAGAATTTCAGGCATTTCTCAAGATAATTAAATCGATTCTGTTCTTGAATGGAGTGTAGGAATTATTTTGCTGGAGGAAATAAATGAGATGGAAAGTTCGAATGTGGACGTTTTCGAAAGTGTTTCTTGAAAATCATAAATGTATACATTTTTTATTTTACTTGGAATAATTTTATTCACTTCAGTATGGCTGCAGGTTAGGCAAAACCCGGAAATCAGGGATTTAAAAAAAAAATGCAAAAATCAAGGAATTTTTGCAAGAAGTATTTTAAGTAAATGTCCAGAATTATCTGGGCTCCCACACAGGATTGTAAAGATTTTAGAGTATTTGTAAAACCTACAAAAAGTTTTTATATTTTAAATTATCCTAATGGATTTTACAAGATTTCGGAAGATTTAAATGATTTAAATGGATTTAGAAACTGATTTTAATCATTTTAAGCGATTTCAAAGAATTGTATAGATTTTTTTTTTAATTTCTAAGAATTTTCTAGAGCTTACAAATATTTCAAGGGATTTAGAAAGATTTTAAAGTATTTGAAACATCTTATGATATCTTTGAAAATTCCAAAGATTTTTTGATAACTCAAAAAAATTTCAAGCGATTTCAAAAAATTTTGAAGGGTTTGAAATATTTTAGGGAATTTAAAATAAAAAATTCCAAGGAATTCTCGATTAATTTTAGTAATCTAATAGGGATTCAAAGGACTCCAAATATTTTAGGGTGTTTATAAGATTAAAAGGTATTTTTAATTCATTTCAATAATTTAAAGGGATTTTAGGGCATCTTTAAAAATGCCAAGATATTTTTAAGACCTTGAAAAATTTTTAAGGGATTTCAAGGGATTTAAAATATATATATATATTTTCCAATTCCAAGGAATTTTCAAAAACATAAGAAATTTCAAGGGATTTTTAAATAATTTGAATTTTTTGAAATATTTTAGAGAATTTAAAAATATCCTAAGTAATTTTAAATTAATTTTGATAATTTAATAGGATTTCAAAGTAAATAAAATATTTCAGAGTATTTTATAAGATTCCAAAAAATGTTTAATTGATTCCAATAATTTGAATGGATTTGAGGGGAACTTAAAAAATTCCAAGGGATTGTCAAGAGCATAAGAAAATTTTGAAGGGATTTCAAAGGATTTAAAATATTTTCGAGTTATTTTAATTTCAAAGAATTTTTCAAAGCTTTAAGCAAGGGATTTCAAAGTATTTGAAATATTTTCGTGTTTTTTTTTTAATTCCGAGGAATTTTCAAAAGTTTTATAAAATTTCAAGAGATTTCAAAAGATTTTAAAGGATCTGAAATATTTTAGGATCTTTAAAAAGATTCCAAGGAATTTTCAATTGATTTTAGTTTTTTTTTCAATTCTAAGGAATTCTCAAAAGCTCAAAAAAATTGCAAGGGATTTCAAAGAATTTGAAATATTTTAGTGTTTCTTTTTTAACTCCAAGGAATTTTCAAAAGCTTTAAAAAATTTCACGGGATTTCAAAATATTTTGAAGGGTTTGGAATATTTCAGGAAATTTAGAAAGATTCCAAGGAATTTTTAATTGAATCTAGTAATTTAATAGGATTTCAAATTATTAAAATAATTTAGGTATTTTAAAATATTTTGAAGGGTTTGAAATGTTTTAGTGAATTTTAAAAAGATTTGAAGGAATTTTGAATTGATTTTAATAATTTAATGTGATTTCAAAGTATTTAAAATATTTTAGGATATTTTATAAGATTTCAAGGAATTTTTAATTGATTCCAATATTGAAGTGACTTTAGGTTATCTCTAAAAATTCCTAGGGATTTTCAAGAACTTGGAAAAATTTTAAGGGATTTTAAAGGATTTGAATTATTTCAGAGTCTTTTTCAATTTCAAAGAATTTTTAAATGCCCTAAACAATTTCATGGGATTTCAAAAGATTTAAAATATTTTAGTGTTTTTTTTTTAATTCTGAGGAATTTTCAGAAGCTTCATAAAATTTCGAAAGATTTCAAAAGATTTTAAATAATTTGAAATATTCTAGGGGGTTTTAAAAGATTCCAAGGAATTTTTAATCGATTTCAGTAATATAATGGGATTTCAAAGTATTTAAAATAATTTAACGCATTTCACAGGATTCAAAGGAATTTTTAATTGATTTCAATAATTTTGAAGGACTTTCAGGGGATCTTTAAACATTCCAAGGAATTTTCAAGAGCTATAGAACATTTTAAGGTGTTTTAAAAGATTTGAAATATTTTAGTGTTTTTTTTCTAATTTTAAAGAATTTTTTTAATCTTTAAGAAACTTCATAGGATTTCAAAATATTTAAAAAATTTTGGTGTCTCTTTTCAATTCCGAGAAATTTTCAGAAGCTTTATCAAATTTTAATAGATTTCAAAAGATTTTAAGGGATCTAAAATATTTTTTCAACTAATTTGAATCGATTTCAGTAATTTAATGGGGTTTCAAAGCATTTAAAATAATTTAGGGTATTTTATAAGATTCAAAGGAATTTTTTATTGATTTCAAAAATTTGAAGGAATCTTAAGGGATCTTCAAAAATTTGAAGGAATTTTCAATAGCTATACAAAATTCGAAGGGATTTCAAAAGATTAGAAATATTTCAGTTTATTTTATTTTATTCCAATGAATTTTTGAAAACTCATAAAAATGCAAGGTTAAAATATTTTGAAGGGTTTGAAATATTTTAGTAAGTTGTAAAAGGTTTCAAGGAATTTTCAATTAATTTTATTAATTCAATGTGATTTCAAAGTATTTACAATATTTTAGGATATTTTATAAGATTCCAAGGAATTTTTAATTTATTCCAATATTGAAGTGACTTTAGGTTATCTTTAAAAACTCCAAGGAATTTTCAAGAGCCTGGAAAGATTTTAAGGGATCTTAAACTGTTTAAAATATTTTAGAGTTTTTTTTTATTTCAAATAATTTTTAAAAGCCTTAAAGAATTTCAAGGAATTTCAAAGAAGTTGAAATATTTGAGTATTTTTTTCATAATTCTGAGGAATTTTCCGAAGCTTGATAAAATTTCAAGAGATTTCAAAAAATTTCAAAGGAACTGAAATATTTTAGGATTTTTTAAATGATTTCAAGTAATTTGCAATCGATTTCAGTAATTTAATGGGGTTTCAAAGTATTTAAAATAACTTAGGGTATTTTATAAGATTCAAGGGAATTTTTTATTGATTTCAAAAATTGAAAGGAATTTTAGTTGATCTTCAAAAATTTCAAGAATTTTCAATAGCTATACAAAATTTAAAGGGGTTTCAAAGGATCTGAAATATTTTAGTGAATTTTTTTCCATTTCAAGGAGCTTTCGAATACTCAAAAATATGCAAGGTATTTTAAAATATTTTGAAGGATTTGAAATATTTTAGTGAATTTTGAAAGATTCCAAAGAATTTTCAATTAATTTTATTAATTAAATGCGATTTAAAATTATTTACAATATTTTAGGGTATTTCAAAAGATTCCAAAGAACTTTTAATTTATTCCAATAATTTGAAGGGATTTTAGGGGATCTTTAAAAATTCCGAGGGATTTTCATGAGCCTGGAAAAATTTGAAGGGATCTTAAAGTATTTAAAATATTTTAGATTCTTTTTTTAATTTTATATAATTTTTAAAAGCCTTTAACAATTTCATTGAATTTCAAAAGAATCAAAATATTTTAGTTTTTTGTTTTTAATTGAGAGGAATTTTCAGATGCTTTACAAAATTTCAAGAGATTTCACAAGATTTTAAGGGATCTGAAATATTTTAGGATTTTTTAAAAGATTCCAACTAATTTTCAATCGAATTCAGTAATTTAATGGGGTTTCAAAGTATTTAAAATAACACTGGTTTACAAAAGAAAAAAAGGTGAGGACTATTTGACGAGACCACTTTATCCTTATGTATTTTGACGCGCTGAATACGAATCCGAGGTCTATTTACCTCCATCACGTCAGGTTCA
>JAABKJ010003025.1:0-26725 GCA_011634705.1 Andricus grossulariae
ACGCCTAACATCTCAAAAAGATAGTAGATGTTCGGCATGAATATCTACATGTTAGGCGGTACAATTTTACCCTTTGAACATCTACATTTAAACATCCATTTTTCTCCGTGTTAAATCGCTCTTACAAGGTTGACTTACGCAATTCCGCAAGAGGATGAGAGGAGATTGCAAATCGTGATCTTGGAGGAAATAATGTATGATGCTCCCTAACTTACCAATACTCTGGATCATATGTACGAACTGAATAAGACTGTGCTCTTCAACAACAAATAGTGAGTCTATACGATCTGTGAATGCAGGGCGTTTCCTTAATTTCTGATTTCCCTTTCTGATACGTGAAAGCTAACACTTTCTTGCGCTCGATTTTCCCTTTTATGTTATTGTAAGGTTGCAATTACGATTATTGATAGTGTCAGCTTTTTTTAAAGGATTCTGTTGGCATCAAAGTATTGACAAGATTCAAAAGCTGGTTATCAATTACTGGCATCACTTTTATGCCAACATCGAATCTAAATAATAGACATGACCTTATATGATTTTCAAAACATTAACTTATATTTATTTTTATTTTCATTACGTTTATTACATTTATTACTTCAAATTCATTTTGGATTGGATATTCTACTTACATACTCGATGACATACAAGTACTGATATGGATAAGAATAACACTTGTGTATTAGTTTCCAATTTAAAAATAGACTTGAGGGTGCGGATATACTCGAAGATTATGTTTAGTAACCGTCAATAATGGCAGAAAAATTCTCTTACACGAGAAAAAATTCTTTTTTCTTGACTCTATGCAGATGCAGACATAAATAATAGTTTTCATAAAGAAATAATGCAGGTAAATGATGTAGAGATTACTAAATAGACAAATAAACTTCAACACCTGATTTCAAATTCATAATATTTTTTCTCTAGACAAGTTCATCATCTTTATTGTGCTGATGGATACAATTTACATCAGCTGAAGTAAATGAACGTAAAAGTTGTGAAAGAATAAGATTCATTATGAGATAAACTATAAACATAAAGTAGTAGGTGAATAGGTGAACTTCCATCAAATGAATCTCGCGATTCCATTTACGGGGAAAAGTTTGTGCACAATTTACTTCATGTGAATTATTCTTTGATGCATTATACCATATGTATAGGTATACAGAGGCAATTGAGTATGTTGGATTAAGAAGAATTTAATGCCCGAGTTCGAAGTAACGGATATGTTCCCGTTCACCAAGACGGTCTCGATTTCTCGAATTGCATGTTATATGTTTGCCAATCATAAATGCACTGACCTCCGAATCTAAAATATTATTGTCCATGTAGTAAAAAAACACTTGTCATTGAGATTTATAGTCAAGGTAAGATAACTGAGTGTGAAAGGAGAGCTGAGACTTAAAAATTATATATTGACTCGAAATCTAATATAGCAACTCCTCAGAAGGGTAGAGTATACAACGGTGTGAGCGACATGTGGCCATCATACCACTATCGACATAGATTGGTGTCAATTTTGATATACACATTTTAAATTTGGGTGCGCAACCATGTCAGGGATTTCCCGGGTAAAAATATTTGGTCTTGATTTTGTCTTGGGTGAAGACTAATCTAAGGCAATTTCAAGTAATTCTGTATATCATCACTAATCAGGGTCATCACTAATCTGCTTTAAACTTTATAGAATGTTTATATTATTTATTTCCATAGTATTAATTTTTATGTATTAATAACTTTATTTATCTGCAATAATTATGTTCTTTGGATACTTCTAGAAAATGACAGTTTAAATCTTTTTACGGAAAATTTTATACGCCTGCAGTTGTTGAGACAGACAGGTTCCGAATTTCTTATTCAAAAATTAGTTACTACAATATTAAAAGTTTTAGCGGTTGTAAAATTTTAATCCTCAGCAGATGTCAACTGTTTGGTCCTAACCTAGCTACCTGATTGCTGGAAATGGTAGGCCCTGTCGGTGGGGTCCATAGTTTATATAGGTCGGACTATAATGAAGAATAAAATTTACAAACGAAAACCTTTGGAATTTTGACCTTTGACCTTTAAAATTCTCTTTAAGAGCAATTCGGTATAATTATCAAGACATACACTTCTTGTCTTAAGACAGGCAGACCTGGTCTTGTCTTGGCACAGCTACAACCATAAATGCGAGAGAACTCTGTATATCTCCAATGTCTAGCTGGTGAGACGGAGCCAGACATGATGGTCCTGAAGATATACTGAAGACGTTCAAGTCAAAATCAAGATTAAATATTTTTACCCGGGTTGGTTAGAGATTTTTTGCTGCAGGTAGTAAAAAGCCCCCAAACTCAAAATCCTCTACTTGAGGGAAGGCCTATTGTTCTTTTTATTTTTCTTACAATTCCTCTTGTTTTTCCTTTCGATATAAAAACTATCCGATTCTACCTTCACAAAATATTACTTTTGCTTTCGCTTTTTGTCCAGCTTTTTTGCATGTTGTGGAAAATGTCGAATATCACACTTCATCTTATATTTTGAAACTTATTATGGAAATTGACGTCAAGAATGGTTAAATTTCACATTCTTAATGTAATTTGTCTGTAATGCGTAAATTCACAATGCCTCTTGATGGTCTCCAAATTGCGCGGAAGTTTGGTTAGAGGGTACGTAACCGTGTGGACGTACGTGGTTGTAACTTGCGTGTACATATCCATACGAAGACTTATACGACCGTTTACGTCGTTAAGTTGAGTGCCGCACGCATGTAGGCACTAAGCACCCTCAAAGCTTTTCTCGATCAGGTGCATCGATTCGCGAGCTCTTTTTCTCTCTTTAGTACCTTTAGTTTCAGTCTTCATGTACTTCCCTCATAAGTTTATTTTCTTCTTGGTTTATTTGCGTCTTTATCTTTTTTTTCTTGAATTACATATTATCTACTCTTTCTTTTCTTCTCTTGTTGCGAAGCACGTGTTTTGAACCTGTTGCACGTAGACGTACGGCACGTTTGGTACTCGTAAATCAAAGCTTAGTGGATATGAGTAGACTCCCTTTGATCGCGATCTTCCTACGACCTACGATATCCAATTTCCCCGCCCTCCTTCTCATTGGCATTGTCTTCGCAGCCCCTCGTGCTCTCTAGCCTCTTACATCCACGTTCCAGCTTCATTGGCATTCCACTCTATCGAGTCAGTGAAGCAGAATTCACTATTCGCGATCAAAACAATCGTGACATAAAGATTTACAAATAGTAGGCAGTAGTCCAACTCCCTCTAAAAGTTGGCCTTTTCATGTCTGTAGAGCCGACGCGGTGGCGGAAAGTGACCGATTTCAGACTGCTGATGACGACACGCATAAATGCAGTTCGCGAGCGGGCTGCATAAAAATGTCGTGTGCATCACGGGCGGAAGATGATTTGCCTTCATTCCGCCCTTGATACACAAGATACTATATTCATTAAGGAATATTTAGTGTAAAAATTGTGATATTATTTTCGAGAATTTTACTTATAAATTCAGGTGAAACCTGTTTCTGAATTCTTTTGAATTATCTCGAATTCATTTTAATTCTTCTAAATCTTGAATTCTATTAAACCTGATATACTTATAGGTATAGTTAGGTTGGGAAAATCTATAGTTTCATCGTTTCAGGCATTTTTTGGTATTTGAATTCATTTGAATTCACTTACAATTTTATTTGGAATAGAGGTGTGAAGTTAGATTTTTTTTCTATTTCGAAAAATCCAATGATCCAAGCATGACTAAATTTGTATTGAAAATTCGAACGTAACACAGCAAACCTCTACTTTGGAATCTATTCTTTGATTTATTTCGATTTTTTTAGAATTCCCTTGAAGTCTTTGAATTCTTTTAAATTTTTTAAATTGTATTATTTGTATTCCCTTGGATTCGAATTAAGTCTTTTCAATTTTAATTGAATTCCCTTGAATTCTTTGGAGGTTTTAAAATTATTTTTATGCTTTTGAATTTACCTTGAATTCTTTTTTATTTCCTTTGAATGCTTTTAATTTTTTTGTAATCTTTGTATTCTCCTGAATTCTATTGAAATTTTTTAATTCGCCTTGAAATCTTTTGGATTTTTTTAAATTCTTTTGAAATGTCTGAGGTTTTTAAGTACTATTTTGATTTCTATTGAATTCTATTAAATTCAGTAAAAGTATTTTTTTCTCTGAGTTCTTCGAATTCTTCGTATTCTCTTGAATTCCTTCGATTTTTTTTAATTCTTTGTATCCTTTCGAATTCACTGAACCTGCGAACCTGCTTGAACACTTGAATACAGGTGTATGTCAAAATTGCAAGTGGTTAACCTCTCGTTTCCCGCTTAAAAACAATAGAAATTACCGCAGAATTACGAGGATAGGTCGAGGATAGAGGAAAATATGCGGAGGATAGGAGAAAAAAGGAGAATAAGAGAAGATGCTGCATCGAAGAGAAAATGGAAGAAAAGAACGAGGAAGAAGAGTGGGATTGGACGATTGGTGGAAAGAGAGGGGGAGGGGGAGAGGGAGAGGGAGGGGGCACCCATTCATGCTTTGCTTCTAGCCTAAGAAGTCCAGTTCACAGCGGCATACCTTCGTGTACCCCGTGGGCGCCATTCTACGGGCGGCAGGCACTCACCTACTACACTCCAGCCACGAGTCATTCGAGTCATTCGAGTCATTTGAGTCGGGCGAGTCGAATGAGCAAGGCTGTTCTCCCTGAGTGAAAGACGAGAGAACTTGACCACAAGCCCGCAGTTACCTTTAGCGCGCCTTCAAGAAATCGTACGACGTACCTTACCACGAGGTTCAACCGGCTAACCCTCCTCCAAGCACTTCCCAACGGAAGGTGTACCTCGCGATCTGACATTCAAACTTCAAATATCTTCTGAGGGCTCAAACTTGGAACTTGATGAATATGGACTTCAAGTGAGACAACACTCGGGCAAATGTGGGATTGTGTTGGGTTATTCGGGCGACAATAAACTGTGATTAAGTTGTCGATTTTTCGCGAGGCGGGCAAGCGTTGTGAAGGTGCATAACTTAAAGAAGAGGGTCAAGGGTTCAAGATCAAGGACATTCAGACGAGCACCATGAAAGGATTCGTGGTTTTCTTTTTCCTGGTCGTTGCCAGACTTCCCAGGAGCGATTGTAAGAACTTGGGTCTTCAGCGGGCACACACTGAGGGGGAGAAGTCTGCCAGTGTGAACAGGTACTATACTCTCGATGAAAAGAAACAATTGTCGAATGTTAAAAAGTTTCAAGATGTATCAATCGAGATCGATCTCCTCGACAGTACTCTTCCAAGGCGCGGGGTGCACGAGCAAAAAAAAGAAAAGCAACAGGCTGACCAGATAGTCATCTACCAAATTGGGGTAAGTTGATACCTGATTCTGATTTCGTCTTTATTTCTCAATAATTCTTGAATTACATTAAACAAGCCTTTCACTATGAGCTTAGATTTAATACTGAAGTCTACCTTCTCGAAGGATCAAGGTGAAATGATTCATGTGCGATAGTGCATGTATAAGTTTGCCACTTATATTAGTAAAGTGGCCTTGGCCAAATAAACTCGCTATCTGTGCAGAGACCGACAACTGTTGGTTTCTATCATGCTTCCATGCTTCTATCTAACTATTGGGCCCAAAGAGTTACTGTATATACATTCAACGGTAGGACTTTGCCAACGTCGGTTTACCTATTTCCGTTGGCTTATCTGCCGATTGATGCCGTTACATAATCCTGCTCCGGAAGTACCTGAAGATATATAATCACCATCTTTAAAGAAAAGTTTGCTGAGGTGTCGCACCCAATATGATAAGTACGTTTTCAAATTTGAATAATGGTTTCTCTTAAACTCGTTTTTCCTTTTACTTTCTCATCGTCAATAATAATGCACGGAGTAAACTCACCTCAATGCACATACCAAATGCATGTGGTAATCAGAAAGCATTAAACGTTTTCGCAATTACGAAGAGTTACGATCTGCAGATTAGTTGTTAATCACTGAATCTTGCCGTTCCAACAGTTAGTTAAATTGGGTCAATCTCAATATTTTATATAATGTGAAATTTATTTATGAGTGCTGTATATAAAATGATACGGCCATAATAATGTTACATACAATAAGGTAATAAGTTTTCCTAGTTCATGAACAAACTTTACAAAAGAACGCTCGATTATCGAGGCATTTACCACTACTGGATTTCTGTGTATACCCGTTTCTAAATTCTTTTAAATCCGCTTGAATTCCTCCCATCATCTCATATTCCTGATAAGTGATAATGATGATGATAATCCCTTGAATTTACTTGAATTCCCTTGAAGCTTGAATTCTTTCAATTTCTCTTGAATTCCCGTAAATTCTTTCGAAGTCCCTTGAATAAGTTTGATTCATTTGTAATCTCCAGGATTAACATGAATTATTTTCAATTTCCTTTCGAAGTTTTCCAAATTTACGTTAAACTCCCTTCAATTCCTTATTTTCTTATGAACACTCACTAGGATTCACTTGAGTTTTTTGAAATTTTTATATTCTTTTTAATTCTTTGCTACCTGCTATACATCTAAGATCAATTGATATCACCAAGCTTCATGCATTTGTTTACATTATAATTCTTTTGAAATAGCTCAAAATCTTCAGAATCAAGTTGACTTCCTTCAATTCGTTGGGTTATTTTGAATTCCATTAATTTTTTAAAATTTCATTCAATTCTTTGTATTCTTTTGAATTCAGATGTACATCAAAATTTCTCGTGGCTAATTCCTCCTGAATTACGGTACTTTCTCATCGAAGAACACATATCTCTTTTAAGAGTTTGATTACTTGAAAATAAATTCTCTGAGATTTACATTGTGGGTCACGTAATCTAGCCCTTTACCGCCCTGCGATAAAATACGAGCCGAAACCCAAGAGGGAACTGTTATTTGATCAGAAGCACCTGGTTGTCATCAGCAGGTTCCTTAAAAAGCATGGGAAAAGAGTCTTCGGAGCATAATTTTGTAGGGAATTTTATAATTTTATTTCAATCCATTTCAGTCAACTTAAGACGGAATTGCACTTGCCGACTTAGGCACTGAAGCTAGAGAGTAAAAACATAGCCTGAGGGTACGAGTGGCGCCCACTCGAGTTTCGAACCTGTTGTCTATGTTGTGAGCGCGGCAAGTCGAGTCGCTTCATTCATAACGAGTCCCCGATCAAGTTCCAGATTCTTTTTATTTTTACGCGCCTTTCGAAGAATGTCGTCGGCTCTACACGTCGCACCGGAAAACTGTTTTTACGCCAATTGACATCCTGCCGTTCGACGACAATTCGCCATGTCGCACGCGCACAGCAGCCACAATAAAAATAATATGGAGGCCGAGAGTTTTTCGCTAATGCGAATTTGAGAGAGGATCGGGAACTCGCCTAATCTCGCTGTTTCCGTTTTTTTTTCTGTCGCGATGATAATTATCCTGTTGAAAATAACTGCCGTTTCCAGTTCAAGTAAGCTTGCGGAAGATTGATTGTAAACTGGATTTCTTTGATGCACTATGTTTTGTCAGGTGGGGTATAAGATTGCTCGTAATCATTCCCTCGCGGGTTAATGCAATTTCAGAGATTCCAGAGGTGCTTTGTAACTTTCCAAAGAAAATATCGCTGTTGCAGAGGGAGCAAAAGTCAAGGGATTCCCTTAATTCCCTTCAATTTTTTAAACGTTTTTAAATTCTTTGAAGGCTTTTGAATTCTTGAACTGAGGTGTATTTTAAAATTCTAAGTGGTTAACCCCAGGCTAAAGAATAAAGTTTTTCCCTAATCTGTCAATGACCTCCCGATTCAACAATCAATTTCGTAGATTGGTTCCCGACGGAATTTCACAAAACGACGACCATCCATGTTCTATCCAAACCCTATTTCGAACATCAATTTCTGCATCATAAGGAAGCTTTCGCTAAAAGTCTAAAGAGAAAAGTTTTTTCTAACCTGGCAATCACCTCCCGAATTAGTACTCAATTTTACAGACTAATCGCATGCAGACCGTGTAAGAAAAATAAGATAAGATTGCCACGAATAGCTGGAATGTGCTCATTATACTCAAGAAGTAGTTATTAATACGTCTTGAAACCAGCAATATTTCTTGTGTTATCTAAAACAAGGGAGTATTGAAATTGAGTGCGTCTTTGATGGCTTCATAACAACAAAAGCTCATCAGTCAGGATTTAAGCTTGACTGGCAGCTTCTGGTGTGCATCGTTCGTGTGCAATATTGGGGGCGTGAGAAGACGGAGGGAAAGGAAGGTGTCGAGGGGGTGGTTTAGGTCATTCAGAACGTTAGATGTAACCAATCTCCTCAGCTCTCGGTCATCTGCGGGGTGCAGGCCGAGTGCCAGGTGTCATGTTCGTTGCGGTCATGGGAGAAGCGAGAGACGCGTGAGAACTTCCGGATCGTTTCGTTGGGTCCTTCCGGTACCCTATTATTCCATTTTAGTTTACTGCCACCGTTTCCATTCCTGGTTCCCTGCACTGGAGCAGTATCCTCCTTTTAGGTTGGGCGCCAGGTGCACCTGTTCGAGATTTCCTTCCCTTCCCTTTTCTTTCTTCATCATTCTTTCCTTTTCTATTTGTACCCTACTTCCTTTCCTCATGCAGGTAAGGATATCACAATCATCGCCCTTACAATTGGTGAGGATTATCACGATTTTCCTGGTCCTCCAATATTAGTTGTTCCTGCACTGGAGCAGCAATCTCCTTTTACGTTGTGCACCAAGTATATGTTTTCTAGATTTCCTTCCCTTGCACCCTTTCTTTTTTTTTTCATAACATCCCTTCTCCTGATTCTTCCTCGCAGCGGAATTCATTCTTCCTTGGTTTATTCATTCATTCATTCATTCTGTTTCATTCATACCTCATATATATTCATACTTTCGTCCACACGACGGTCCATATGTCCGTTCGTTCGTTAGTTCCAACATCTCTCCATTCACTCAGCCATTCATTCGCACTCGCATTCGTAAAAGTCATTCACGTAGAGAATCTAGGTCAACGCGTGGTGCGTAATACGAAGGAAACAGATTAAAGATACCAATATGGGCTTAACCATTTTATGATCCTACAATTTTATACCTGACGACATGGCTTTTTTGTGAGATGATAGAAACTTTAATTTGTGCGTGTTGAATTAAAGATCCATCAGGGCCAAAATCACCAATAAGGCCAATCTGGATTTCTACTGAAAGTTCCGGAGTTAAATGTTATATAAGACATTGTATCAACCATATGTTCATGTTTATGATCATAATTATTACCCAATAATTTTTACATATAGCTATGCAAATTGTTTTAGATTCAGTCTAGAGTGATCGATCCATTCTTGGTTAGATCATAAAAAGTGACGCATATACCTTTATTATTTACCAGTCAAATTGTAGAGAAAAAAATCTACGATCTACAGAGTCTGACGTCGTTTCTGCATCAATTCTATGTTGATCCGAGACATGTGCGTCAGATATTCGTGACCAGCAACAAAGAAACAAACAGAAACTGAAGTTGTGACACATAAGCCCTATATACTAAGCAGTTTAAAGATTAACATACAGTTAACTTGATCCAAGATTTTCTTTGATCTGTTATTGATATTTTAAATTCAAAATTGACACTTAAAATCTAGTCGAGGAGAAGACAGCTACTGGTTTTGAATCAACCTTTCATAAACAAAAAATCAAGGGTGGGAGAGACGGGAAATAAGCGATCGGAAAGGAACCGATTAGTCTCGTTAAAATGATTGCGCTCTCTCTTTCGAGAAACGAGAGAAATAACGAAGAAACAAAAAGCCCTTGGGGAAGAGGGAGACGGACGTCGCAAAAAGTCGAATGCTTAGTAGTAGAACGGCGGAAGACCATTTCCTCGAACGTTTCTTCACCATCCACGCTACCGCGCCACGGATTGCACGTTACCTTCTTTACGTGTAAATACTAACTACGTGACTCTGGTATATAGAAAATTACCCAGGAAAGACAAAAAAAATCGACAATCACTTGGGACGCAGCTCTGAAAAATATTCTTTGGATATCCTGCTCTCAATTTCAAACAGAAAATATGCCTCAAGATTATTTTTATAGAATATTGTTTAATTGTATCAGATTATTTCTGCATATTTAAAAATTCCCCGATTTCAATTACATTTCTCGAGAAATTATAAAACCAGACAATTAAAAGGTAACTATAATGATAAAGAAGGGTTTTATTACGATTGGGTTTAACAGTCAAGCACACAGGACGTACGTGATTGCCTCATTATCTGGATTGACAACCTCTGAATGGAGCTGTTACGAGACAGCCTGTCTTGCGTGGAGGGTCTTCACTCGAATACGCCCGACAAAAGTTGCAAAACATTTCTACGCCCATCTGATCTTCTGACCAAATTCAATTGAATTTTATCGCAATAAATATAACATTAAGAATCTTCTTATTTTAATAATATAATCTTACTACGAAACTTTGATTCCTACTTGAAATTTAAAATGAAATAAGTAGAGTAGAATATGACCCTGAAAAAAATTTGGAACGAATGTGCAACTGGAAGGATTCATCTTGATTTCTTCGAAATCTACTGTACAGGACTCACTCGACAAACGCAACAATTTTTTGGTAGAAAATGTTCCAGAGATCGATTTTCCTACCTGATTTGAAAGTTTCTTTTCTTTTTAAACAGAATCTTATTGAACTTATGAGACGTTTGTTGAGGGAGATTTAAAAAATATATTAACTTGTTAGATATTTGAGTTCAAAAATAACAAAAACCATGATGTTTTGTATTTTGGCAAATTACTTGGTCCCATTCATTGATATTTCACGGCTCGGAACTGCTCAAGCTTAAAAAAATAGTAAAATAGTAACCATACTTCTCTACAAAAAGTAACAATAATGTGACAAAAAAGTAACCAAAAAGAAAGATTTTTTTACAAAGAAAGACGAATTTTCCACTAAAATTATGAATGTTCAACAAAAAAATGTATGTTCAAGAAAGTAGTTCAACTTTTAACAAAATGGTTGAATTTTTCTGACTAAAAAAGAGGAATTGTTAACGTAAAATGTAATAGTTGATATAATAACCAAAAAAAAATTTAATTTCATATCAAAAACAGTAGAATTCATTCAAAAAAGACAATTTTTCAATAAAACAGGTTATTTTTCAACCAAATTGTTGAGTTTTTAAGCCAAAAAGACCAATTTTTACAAAACAGTTGAATTCTCAACCAGTAAATATGGATTTTTGTTAAAAAAGTTATCTTTCAACCAAATAGTTGAATTTTATACGAAAACAGGGGAATATTCAACCGAAACAGACGAATTTTCAACATAGTAAGTACATTTCTATCCAAAAAGATGAAATTTTCAAATTAAATTATGTATTTTCAAACAAAAGGGTGATTTTCAATCAAGAAAATTAATTTTCTACCAAGAAAGACGAATTTTCAACTAAAAACAACAAAAAAATATAGTTTTAACAAAAATTGTTCATGTTCAACTTTAAACTGAATTTCAACCAAAGGAGACAAATTCTCATCGAATAATATGATACATAGTTCGATATTTTAACAAAAAAGATTAAAATTTTAATTTAAAATCTAGCCATTTTAGCAAAATTGAATTTTTTATCAGGATTCATAATAATTCAATTGATAGCCCTTTTTATACATTTTGCATACAAACGAATTATTATTTTATTGTTATTTGCTCCTTTTCCGGGCCCTAAATTGCCAAATTTACTGACATTTTTACATTTTTCACAAGTTAAAAAAAATACTATTAATGAATTAATTCCTTTCATTATTTGGGGCAAAAACTGTAACCAAAAGTAACCTTTTCATAAAATAAGTAACTTTTTAGTAACCGCGGATCAAAAAAGTAACTAAGTTACTAGAAAGTAACCCGTTCCGAGCCTTGATATTTCCTCAAGAATCTATAGAATTGCGAAATTTATGCGCCCTGAATAGAATTTTTCATATTTATTTTTCATAATTATAATAAGTGATATTAACCAATATAGTTTTTAGCATTTTCTACTTATTAGGTGCCTAATTGGCGAATGTGTAAATTATGCTGAAAATAGCGTTTAAAACAGATTTATAACAATATCAGGCGTCGTTAAATGGCAATCTGTTATATATAAATATTATTTTCCGGATTGAAAAATATGGTTCCGCAGAAAAAAATACTTAACAGCAAAATAAGTATAATTGATATTAATTGATGCATTCACATCGTAATAATACAGCAGAAGCCAGTTTTTTAAATTAACTTGTTCGTTATGAAATTTTCTTTTGGAAATCGTCCGCGAGAGACCTTCTGAGCCTTAAAAATTTAGCAAGTTTCAGTTTAAAATGAGAAGCGTTTAAATTAGTTTAGAAATTGTAATTGAAAATTTATTCTAATAAGTTGCAAAATGTAAATTTTTCAAGATATACATAGACAGGATAGGGGGAAGATCGATCTTCAACTTGACACAATAATAGGCTCTGAAGATTTAATCTCTCAAGAGCTGCAACATTTACTTAAATCTTTTTGCTCGTCGCCGATTGATGCTTATACCTTATAAAGATATAAAAGGCTAATAGCGGATGATTGCCGAGGGTGGACACTGCAGAAGGAAATGCAAAGCACTCAAATGCTAATCTGTCTCTTGTCATTTATTGAATTTATTCGAGGGATGGTGTCGTGCTGTTCACGGTGAGAGAGCAAGACGAAAAGAGGAAATGAGTCTCTTCGTAAAGTGTACGACCGTTCCCTCCCAGAAACGATATTCACAATTTTCTTGAATGGAAGCACGTGGCTGGCACGTTCGACGTAAACGTAAACATAACCAGATGCTATCTCCTCGTCAAAAATGTTCAACCTTGAAAAATGTCTTTAAATATTTTTAAACTAATCTTTATTCACCAAAGGAGAACAAAAACCGAGAGAACAAAAATGTCCTATTGAAGAAAAGCTGAGGAATGCAATTTTTTACACATTTTTTCCCAGTGAATTGCAACATTTGATATTGACAGAGAGTAGAGGAAGTTTGCGTTTGATAAGTAAATATTCTCTTGTCTGAGATCATAAGTTTATTTATCATTGTTAAATCGGCCAGTGCCTGCCAAGCACACTTCCGTAAGCTGGTTACAGGTAAAAAGAAATTCGGAAGGATCAGCGCGGCAAAATGATGTTTTGATTCGTAGACCAGGACCACGTGGTTCTGGGGCTATTGTCAACAACCGAGTGGGGACTTCCGGCTCATTCTCCCGACGACTTCCGCTATTTCTTAAAGAAGCCTATTCAGCCATTATTTCACTACCGCCGGAGACTAATTCGCTTCCATGGGTCTTTCCTTAACATCCGGGAAAAATCTGCTCGCAAAGGAAAATCCCACATTTTTCAAACCTGCAAAGGATACTTTATATTTAACGACTGTATAATTTCCGTGCTGTATAATTTAGGTTAAGCGAAATTTACAGAAGTAGAATTTCCTTCCGGTCACTTCCGGCTCTTTTTTAATTTGACTGAATATTAGAGTTTAAAGACCCTAAACTCTGAAGCACTTTCTAAAACTTCTTTCGCAACTTGTGAATGGGATAAAATTCAGTTTATCCTTGAGATAAAATGGGTTGAAAGTGGCGATAAAATGTTTAATTTTAGTACGATTCGTGGGGTTTCGCGGATCCCACGTGCTGTTGTAACTAACGTAGTACAACGTCTACACCTATTTGTCGGTCATTTATCCTTGGAGACGGAATCCATTCACCTGCTGCAGGATGGGTGATTGCGCGCTTCCATATTGAGCTTTAGTTATTAAAGTACGATTGCAAACCAATGAGAAAGTGTTGCTCAGTTCGGAACGAACAACATTCGTAGAAATAATTTTTCAATTGAATTTAATCATGTTTGCTATGTTTAAAGCATAAATTCATAAATTTCGATTTGAATGTAAATGATATATAAGATTTCATTTTAAATAAATTTAAACTGTGAATCCTTCCACTTTAAGAAAGAGTTCAAACTTCAATCTTTCAGAAAATTTTAATCTAGACAATACTGGAAAATTTTAAACAAATTTTAATTTAAGGGCATGTGATACTTCGTCGTGTGGTAAATCGGGTTCAGTTCCCTCGGGTTTTTGTCCACAAAAATAAAAAATTTTAAAAACTGTATTTGGAGATGCTATAAAATAGAACAACAGACATCCCCAAACTCTTTTTTGAGGGATAGTAGCACAAAAAAAAATGTATTCTGCTAAATAAAAATTTTCTCTATGTGCACTATTTGGAGGTTAGAATTCGTTTTTGAGGTATCTGCCATTCCGATGATGTCAGTCTCTGCTGTACCTCAAAATACACACATATTAATCAAATCCAGAAAAATGAAATTTTTTTAAATTATTCCACGACAGATGAGTTCGGGGACGTCCGCTAGCATGTTCGCTATCATTCCCAAAATTTTTAAGGCAAAATCTTTATTATTGTAGGAAAAAAGCCGGGGGAACCTAACACTGCTAAAATCGATAATTTTCTAAGTATCACATGCCCTTAAGGTATGCTGACCTAGCAGTCCGGATAATTGTGTATGGAAAGTAAAAGATAATTGAAAACAATATAATGAGATCTCTGAAATTTCCGTCACATAGGGCATTGTAATGATGAATGTCGGCTCCATAGTGCGGAAAGGGGGGGGGGGTTAAGGAGTAGTGGAGGGGACGTCTGCCTATAGTGGGGCCCCACTGCTCTAGACTTGCATGACAATTTAGAGACTCTATCAATAATTTCTCACAGCATCTGTCTCAGTGTACCCGATAAAGTCCTATATACGTCGAGTTTAGATCACACGTGACTCTCATAACCTGCCAATAAAAACGTCACAATTGAAGTCTCGTAGAAAAAGAGTTATATGAACCTCGAAATTCAATTCTATCTACGAGCCCAAAGGGAACTGAAAAGTGCAGCTACTTCTACCGAAATATTTTCCGTGTCCCTAGCCACTTTGTTTATCGATCACCAATATTATATCAGCAATATGAAAAGTAGATAATATACATAATAAGAGGCTGCGAAAAAGAAATACAAGAAATGATTTTCAAATATTTGTCCAATTTCATGACAGCCGACTATAAAAAAAAATGTAAGCAGATAGACAAAAGCATTAAGTCTGTGGTCGACTTTTTGTTCAACTTTTTTTTGGTAGCTTCAAATTTATTAAAACTTTAATTAATATCCGTTAAACTCACGAAACAGTTACTTCTCAGTAATTTCCTCTACAGATCTGGTTCAAAATATATGATTTAGTCGATGGTAGGTTTGTGTCTGCATATTTTCAGAATGATTAATTTTTTTTGTAATAAATCCAAATATAACTTTAGGGTATGTTTATGGATGACTTCCTGCAGGTCCGTTTGAATATTAGAAATATTTAACAAATGACTAGAAAATAAAAGATTTTTAATATAAATCAGTGTAATTTAAATTCATTAAAAGTAATTTCAGAGTAGAGTAACATTTTTAATATTCAATTATAGCGCATTTCTACAATTTTCAATCAATATCTTCTAAGCTTACACAGTCTTTGTACTTCGGTGAGACCTATAGAACCACCAAACTTGGTTAAGATAACTCACGAACTGTCTGAGATATACCACATTTAAGGTTCAAAATCGTTTATATTACATATAATAATTCCTGGTCGCGATTTTTTTCTTTTTCGCATTTCATTCTTCATCGCAGATTTTTTTTATGTATTCAGCATCTTTTTTTTGTTTTTTAATACTTGACGGCGCCCAGTGGTTTAAAGTGAAAAAGTCATTGACAAAACCGTAGAACCTTTCTTGGAAATGACCTAAGAGTATGCATGTTTTTGGTATTTACTGATGAATAGCTACAGAATACAGCAAAAATATTGGAAAAGTTTTGATAAAATATTTTTTACTTTGGAAATCTAGGTTGAATTTGAAATTCTTAGACAAAAACTTGTATTATTAAATACCATGGGCGCTCAGATATTATATCTAATATGCTAATTATATTTTTCAATAGATTTTGTCATACAGAATTCAAATATGGACTTCAAATTAGTCCGAATTTTCAGAGAAAAATGCAATTGCATTTTCTAATTTTAAATTTTATGGCATGAATGATTGTCACCTAAGTAAAGTTCAATATTCTTCGTATTTAAGTGATATTGGAGTCGCCGAATAAGAATTCAAAGTCAAAATTCAAAATGGTGGATCTAATATGGCGGAGGAAAATTGGAAAACCGATTTGATATGACTAAAAATTACTGCACGGGGGTTTTTTGGGTTCCTGATTTGGTTCAAAAATCAGAATGTCAAAATTCTAGATGAAGAATCCAATATTGTGGAAAAAATTGTGATATTGCGGATTCAACATGGCTGACTCAACTTGTAAAAATGAAACAGATTTGAGTAAAAAGTGCTGCTCGGGGGTTTTATAGTTCGCTGATTTAAAATCTAAAGTACGAATTTAAAAATTCAAAATGGCGGATCAAATACGGAAGGAAGTGATCCAAATTTATTTTATTTACTCCAAATTCAAAGCTACGGTATTACAAAGTCGCTGCGAAGATTTGTTCAACGTTTCTTGTAAAGGGGAAAAGAAAAAACATGTATTCAGAAAACTGTAGGTCTTTTAATATACAGATATTGTCATGGAAAAACAAAAGAAATAATTACACACAACCAATTTTAACGCTTGGTATGTACCGTGATTGACACACATACGTTCATTACTTTGAAATGAGTTAAAGCGTAATAAAAATTGAAATGAAGGGAGCAAAAATGACTAATAAATCATGGAACATCATATATATCAGCCTCATAATTGATAATTGGTAATGACTAAACGACAGCCTTTCGGTAAATATCAAGTTCGGTGTAGGTTTTCAAATTTATAACGTACATTTTCACATAAAATCGATCATGTTGGTCCGCCTTAGATCCACCATTTGATTTTCTTTTACTCAGACTTCAGATTTGAAATCACCGACATGAGTTTTGACATTTTGACATCGAATTTGAAATCAGCAACCCGGAAAACCCCCGTACTGTAATTTTCAGTGGTATGGAATCGGTTTTCCCTACTAAAAAAAAAGTCAGGAATCGTCAGAAAAAAGTCAGGACTTCTGACCATTTTTGACCACTTTTGTTACGTTTCTCGACAGAAATCATCAGGAAAATTCAGAATTCATGAGAAATGTTCAGAAATCGTCAGAGTTTGGGTTCGAAGGATAATCCTTTTTATGAGGGGTCCAAGAATAGGATGCCATAAAACATAATCCCTTTTATATTTTCTAGGTTGTTTATATTATTTATTTTTATTTATGTATGCGTATTCGTTTTTTACTTATACTTAATTATTAATATTTATATATTTTATGACTGAAGGTGAATCGGAAAATTTTGTCCATTTTGACGTATCTCTTTCTCTTTACAAGAAACGTTATATTTATCCTAATTTTAAATTTTTTAGGAAAATGTTAAGGTATCTGAAATCAATGAAACCCGTAGATTTTTAATTTCTAGCTTTTGAATCTGTATATGCAACATTGAAAAAAAAATTATTTTCAATCCTGACCATTTGTGACGATTCCTGACTTTTTTTTTTGTAGGGTTGCAATTTTTTCCGCCGTATTGGATCCGCCTTTTTGAATTTCGACGTTAAATTCTAATTCAGCGACCCCAAAAACTGTTAAATACGACAAATAGTTAAATTTACTTAGAAGTAAAGCATTCACGCCAATAATATTAAATAATACACATTGCTGTCAAAAAATGTCAAATTGAACCTAGATTTTCAAGTTCAAAAACATTTTTTCAAATATTCGCTATACGTTTACTCTATTCTATAGTTCTTTGTCCGTGAATCCCGAAAACACTTATTCTAGATACACTATGTTCATATTCTGTCCAGCTCTTAAAAGCATTTTTCAGACCTGTGACCAGCTTTTTCGATCATTTGAAAAAAATTATTTGAAACCACGTCATCAGCTAACAGACAGGGCAGCACGATTTATGATATAATCTTTGATAAAAAGCACACAAATAAAATCTAACAATTTTTCATCTTACCTGTTGATCAACTCCAACAGCGTCCAAACCTGTGTACATTATGTTGACCCAACCATCCCGAGATGATAAAACGAATAACGACATAAGAGCTTTTCCAAGATCATCAAAATTGTATTTTCTGTTCATCCATACATTTCTCCTGTCAGCTAAGCATTCAGTTTTATTTCGAACATTGTTTACTTCTGGACCTTCACAGTAATAAAATGCACCTTTAAAAAGCTGTACCCCCAGAATCCCGAATATAACGAAAAATGTACAACAAATTAGGACAATATTTCCGATTGGTCTCAAGGATGAAAGCAGTGTTTGAACTACTAATTTTAATCCTGGTGCTCTATTTATAACTCGCAATGGTCTTAAAGACCGCAGCAAACGGAATACCTGAAACAGTTAGCCAATGATTTATAGCAAGCATAAATGAGCAGGAATTAAATAATTTGAGATATCAGTTTGAAAATATGTAAATTAAATATCGTTGAAGATATAATTATATTATAATAATAATAAAAATCTTACCCTTAAAATACCAAAAATCTTTGGACTGCTAGAGGACAGAAGCGACATTAGTAGGTCAATTATTGAAATTATGACTAGCGATCCATCCATTATGTTCCAACCTGAGGTAAAGTAAGCGCTCGCACCATAAATCATACCTGATGGTACTACCTGCGACATATGTGCATATTGTAAATTATTATCTATACATGATACATTGTGGGCAGAAGAATGGAGGACGTATTTACGACATCCTTGCGAAATTTTTACGACGTAGTAAAGACGTCCTATATCCGAGTCGGAAAGATATTTTTAAAACAACTTCAAGACTTTTGAATGTCGCAAATATGTCTTTACGACATCCTTCCGACACGGACACACGACGAATTTGCGACTTCGTAAAGATGTCACAAAAATTTCCTGAAGGCGTCCTTCAATTTTTTCCTTACTGGGCAGTTTAAACCCATTATACACGGAGAATAGACATAAGGAGAACAAAGTTCTGTACATTGACTTCACCAAAAACGCACATTTTTCTGTCGTATGTACATAACACATCGAAATGCTAGATCTTCTCGATCGCTGCACTAGTGTGGCACACATATCGATGGCCGGCGTCCTGGTTTCTGTAAACTGTAAATATGATTTCAAGGCTCAAACAAAAATACAAATTTCTAAATCGCTTAAACCATTTGTTGAGCTATGTAAAAACTGTTATATTCTAGTGAAAATTTAATATCAGTCCTGTGATGTCTAAGCGTACAGTTTTTGAAATTGGTAAGTTATATACTTATTGTTGATTCGTTTACTGCAATTCGTTTCTGCAATAAATTCTATAAAAAACCTACCTCGTCGATTGCAGGATGACTTCAATTACACACACTTTAGTCACAGACATTTCGCGATAAATAAAATTATTATAATTATATAAATCTGCTTTTATGTAAATAACAGCATATCCATCTATGTGAATCACATTCATATCACAGTGATAAATAATGTAAAATTTCAACACAGGCGGCTGCCCTTTTAATACGCGTGCCATACTAGCACCATAATACATACTCGGGAAGTATTGTAACCATTTTCATACGACAAAAATGTGCTTATTTTTGGTTACATTACTCTGGTCTCCCCATGTCTATCCTTCATGCCATTATAAGTCAATACCTTTTTAATTTGCTCCATCTGCTTTTTAACGTAGAGCAGTTTGTCTATTTGTCTAACAAAAACTTGAGTTATTTTAGTCTCTACAAAAGTAAAAAATTTGACGATGATGGAGGGACGGATGGATGGATGTATAATGAAATTAAAATCGAAAGCCCGGTCGAACACCAAAGAAATTCATAATGAGACGTTGTTTTGGAGATATATTAAAAAAATAAATAAAGTACCAAAAACATTTGGATTCTTCAAAAACAAATTTTTTAACTGAATTTTTGAAACAAATACATTATTGATTTTCTTTAATTTTTTATGTAGATGGCTTATCATGTGTTCTTAAAGTCGTGTACATATAAAAATGGGATCTTTCTTAGTTTTTGAGAAATAATTAATAACGTACGACGAGACGATGCACACGATGTGAAAAACCATGTAATCAATAGACGAATATTATACTCGTATCCACGAACTTCAGAGTTCAGACTCTCGAGTGCTGAGTACGTCATGCCACGGTGCGCGTTCTTTATTTATTTCTCCATAAATAAGAGATATATTATTTTTATATTTACAGGGCTTTTAGAAGAAATTGTAAGCTATATACAAAAAAAAATTTGTAATCAAAAATAGACTTTTGTCAAAAATTCAATTTGAAAATTTATTCTTAAACGAGTACTAGAATTTTCATTAACGTTACTAACAATACATAATAATTTTCAGATGATTTGACGTGGAATTGCTCACCATAATCCCAGGCAATAAAATTAACAAATGACACCCTAGAACAAACTAATCAGGCAAAATTTCACTCGACGTTCCCGCCATCAAATTACCTTCCCCTAAACACGCTATTTAATTCACATAAGGATAGAATCCTATTCCATAATACAATAAAGAGAGTGAATGGCGTGCAACGAATTGACGCAGCAGCAAAAAGAATAGATATGGAGGACAAAAAGTAATCGAGGAAACACATGAAATTGACGCACTTTTAGAAAATAACGAGTTACTCCCAAGAGAAATGCGTAAGCTGATGTAGTTTGAAACAGATTTAAATCATATAAGGAAGAGTTATCGGAAAGTACGCAAAGAAACATTCAAGTTAAGAGAAAATATAATTCGTATTCCGAATCCAAAGACACCACAGTTCGTTTGAACGTAGCACAAAAGGTAATCCGGGAACAGGTAAAACAATAAAATCTCAAAATTTTCAGAGTATTAGATCTCAGAATACGGTTCATTTCAAAAACGAACCTGAAATAAAAAGAGAAAGTAGAGTTCAAAGTAGAAATTTCAGGCCAAAAACAGACATACAGAAAAAAAGAAAAATGAACAATTAACGTTAGGAAAAAAAAGTCGAAATTTAAAAGTTAGGCAACAACAAAGAGATGTGGAAGATATAGATTGAGATAGCGATTTTGATATCATGCATACATAGTAGGTAGATGAAATACACAAAATCAGGATAAGAGAACAAAAAGATCGGGAATAGAACGTCGAGAAAGGGAATTGCTTGAAAAATTGGAGAAAAAATATGAAAATACATACACTCAAGACAGTTGAGAATACAACGGCAGGCAACCATACACAGACAATGAAAATAATACAAGACAATATATAGAAACACAAACACAAAATAGGGTACAAAGAAAAATCGAGAACACGGTATAAAGTTAGGAAGGATAATTGCACTACATTACAACAAGTCAACCATGATTTTAAAAAAGCGTTTTTAGATCCCAGAATTAGGGGAAAAATCAAAAACAAAATCAGATTTTTCAATCAGGTAGAAGGAGAAAATAATCAGTCATTTACTACAAGAACGAGAAAATTGTCACGAAATTAAGCGCAAGGAAAAAATTGGAGCGGGAATTAGATATGACCCACAAAAATTTATTATTAGAATATAGAATGCATATTTCGCGGGATATTTATGAGACATTCGAAAAACTAATCGACACAAAAAAAAAAGATTCAAGGAAGGAGTATTATATTCTAAAATTAGAGGACAGGTATTGGATGTAGCGGCCATAAAAATGGTAGAAGTCGAGGAAGAGGTCAACGGTATGCCTTTAGCCCATGGAACCAATGGTCGAACTTTTAATTCGCCTCACCATTGGTATACCAAAATGATAAGAATTCATTCTTACGATAACTAAAGTATTCCCTGAATGATCGGAAATGACAGAAAAAGCAAACGCGATTGGTAGTAACGGAAGTCAAAATCAAACATCACAAAATAAAGGAAATGATAGTTCACGTATGGTATATAATAATAGCATATAATATCCGCATATAATAATAGAATATAATAATAGTATATAATAATAGTTCACTTGTTTGAGCGGACAGGACGGTTAGGATCCGCATAAAGAGGCGCAAAATCACGAACCTATAAAATGTTTTAAATGCAGAAAAATAGGGCATTTTTAAAAAGAATGTTATTATATTACCAGGAAAACGCGACAGGCTGGCACTAAGGGCGGAAGTTTCTCTCTTGAATAGAGATTCATCATAGAAATTAAACTCCGATAAGGACATCACAAGTGAAACAAGGTTTCATTTATTTATAGAATTTAATAAAGAATTATTTAGATTTTTAATTGATAAAGGAGCGACACATTTTTGCACAGCTAAAGAATTATTGGACAACATAAGAGAATCAAGATAAATAATAATTTTATAACCAAATTCGAATAAATAAATGGTAGCAAACGGATAAGAAGTACACTTTATAGGACAAACAGAAACACTTCTTAATTACGGCAAAAAGGTGAAAGAATGGTATTTGATTGCGTTGTAAAACTAAAATTGGTAGGAATTGAATTGAATTGAAATTCAATTGGGATTTGTAAAAAATATTAGCACCCAGACCCGAAATCTCATTACAAAAAGTGACCACACCTAAGGTAACATGCTCCACCCACCAGCTAGTCAGGAGAGAGAAAAGTTAGAAAAGAAAGATGAGTGTAAAGAAGTCATTGAATCACATGAATTTTATAAACAGAAAATGAAAAGTAGAGAAGAAGACAAGGGAAAGATCAGACAATAAGTGAAAGACAGAAGTATAGAGCAGAAGAAATTGGTATAACTTGTAAAACAGAGCCAGATTATTGAATAGTATATTAGAAAGAAAACTGTGAGAAACAAGAACCTAAGGAACAAAATACCAAAAATAACAAAGGAATTAAAACCAAAAAATTTTAAAAAAAAACGTAAAATAGATTTCCAAAATCATAGTCCGATTAAACAGCGGTAATATTATGTAAGCCCGAAAATGACGAAAAAAGATGAACACAGAAGTAGACAGGTTATAATAAAAAACAAAACAGAATATAAAGATTTTTTTAGTCTTCAGAAAAGTAAATAATATTACCAGGAAAGATTTGTACTCAATACCGCAAATTAATGAAATTTTGGATGCACTTAGATCACCTGAATATACGAGGGCTGTTTGATAAGTCAGTGACTTTTTGACGAAAAAATTTTTTTCGGCAAATAAGCGTTTTATTTCTCAACATAATCTCCTTTTAGCTCGATGCATTTGGTCCAGCGTTTTTGCAATTTTTGTATTCCTTCCAAATAAAAGGTTTTCTCAAGGCCCTCAAAATAGGCGTTAGTTTCCGTGATGACCTCTTTATTCGACTCAAATCTCTTACCACCCAGCCATTTATTCGGGTTTGGAAACAGGAAATATCGCAGGGGGCTAAATCTGAAGAATATGTTGGATGAGGTTCGTAGCCCAATTCGTGGAATTTTGCCATCGTGACTACGAACGTCTGCACTCGTGCATTGTCCTGATGAGATAGCACATTTTTCTTCGACGAATGCGGTCATTTTTGATTCAAATCAATATCAAACCTGTCCAAAAGCTCTGAATTGTATTGGCCGTTGATCGTTTTACCCTTTTGCAGGTTATCGATGTGAATTATACCGCCTACATCCCAAAAAACTGTGGCCATGACCTTGTTGGCCGGCAGACCCATCTTGGTTTTCTTTGGTGCACGTCCACCCGGAGAAACCCACTGTTTTAATTGTTCCTTGGTCTCTGGTGTGTTGTGGTGGATCCATGTTTCGTCCACGGTTACGAAATGGCGCAAAAACTCGTTCGGATTGCAGCTGAACATCGCCAAACACTCCTTTGAAATGGTCGCACGGTTGCGCTTATGATCCAGTGTGAGCAATCGCGGAACCCGTCTCGCGGATAGTTTCTTCATGTCCAAATATTCATGTAAAATGTGATGTACCCGCTCAGTTGAGATGCCTATAGCCTCAGTCAACTCATGCGCTTTCATTCTCCTATCATCCGATATCATTCCATGGATTTTATCGACGACTTCTGGTGTAAGGACCTCTTTTGGGTGACCTGAACGTTCGGCGTCACTTGTGCTGATACGACCACAACGGAACTCAGTAAACCATTTCTTAACCATTGAAATTGATGGTACGGAGTTCTCATAGTATTCTTCAAGCCATTCCTTGGTTTCAGTGATGGTTTTTTCACGAAAAAAATAATGCTTAATCAGCACACGAAATTCACTTTTTTTCATTTTCGTTAAAATTCACTAGCTCTAACATCTTGGGACTTCATTTCCCTTTTTGAAAAACCCAACACAATAGTACACTTTTGCAGATGTTGATTGCTGGTCGAGGGTTGTTATCTTGAAATAATCTGGAGTTTGTTGGAACATTTTTCTGTGGAATGCTTGGGTGTTCTATACAGGTTGTAGTGTCTGCCTAGGCAGCACTATTTTTGGTGGAATCTTAAGTTCTCCATGGTTGAATGGATCTCGAGGTTTCATCGATTATGTCATCTTTTCCGTCTCCTGCTTGGTTTTATTTTCTCCTGAGCCAGATGCTTCTAGAACATGAGCTTCTGATTCTTTTCTAGTTTTTAGCTTGCCATAGTGTTCTGTATCATCAGCGGTGATAGCTGTTGTCTTCCGTTTGAAACATCATCTAAGGATCAGTATTACCGCCCAAGATGTTGAATTTGTAGCAGTATGTTATCATTCCTCAGGCCAGTCATACGATACTGGCGTAAGAGCCATGAATTGGTATAGATTTTTTATCCTTAGTTTGTTGCTGAAAACTGAGGTAGTATCATTCTTGTTCCAATTCGTCCAGTCTGGCTCTAAGAGTGTCTTAAAATTTTTGTTAAAATTGTAGATTCTTTGATGTTCTCTTTCTGGCGTCATGTCTTCAACTAGTATTTCTCTTGGCTCTCTAGCTGGGACAATTATCATTGAGATTTAAGCTGAATCCAAATGCAAGTTGGACTCATATTTAGCTTCTGTTTCTCCTCTCGTGGTGATAGGTGCCAGAAAACTAACTTCCAGAGTCTTTATTTCACATCCTGGGGCGAGCTGAACGAGGCCTACGTCGGAAAGTTTTACAATGTCCTCCAACTTACCTTGATATATTATTCTTTCTGAAATTTGTTTAGTTAAGAAATAGAGCCATCCACCTAATGTCTCCAGTTCTATCCAGTAAGACTGAGCCTGACAGTTCATTCTGATGTCGTAGGTCTGCAGGGCTTCAATTGTTGGATTATAGAGAAGCTGTACCACACGACTGATGCTTTGACGTCTTATACACGGGTATGTTATTTTGACACAGAAAATTCCCTAACAGATGTTTACATGATATAAAATTTTGTTCCTTGGCTAAGAAGAAGGATTTTTGTGCATCTCCCACCATAACGTAAGAGAAGTCCAAATACACTGCTGCACGTCCTGCAGTATGATTTAAGCTTGGTTGCATGACGGGCACTGCGCGCATTTTGTGAACCGTATATTCGGTTCTCTCCACCACAGGAATATCCAGAATGACTTGCAGCTTATCTTTCTCGTATATGATGAGAGTAGATGCTACTCTGGTCATTCCGTAATGCTGATTTTTGAAGTAGGAATGAAGAAACTTATCTTTGATCTAATAGCTTATCTGCAGAAGGAATGTAGTTGCCGATTCCCGCTTCAATGGCTCGCAGGAACTTATTGAATGCTTCGCCATGTTCTGGATCTGGTATACGACTTGAAAGTTGGTCTACTTTCTGCATTAGCTGGGTTAGTTGACTCTTATAATGTGACATTTGTTCATCATGGATTATTGCTTGATTATGAATTTCATCTAGTTGCGTAAGGTGCAAAAAAGGGTATAACCGATAAGTATGCAAAAATTGACCCCAAAGGGAATCCAATGTTGAGTCAGCCATTTGAAGGCATACAATCAAAAAAAAAATTGTCATAAAATTTCAAACCGTTATCCGCCATATTGGATGAGTGAGAGGGGGTGAAGTTCATTTTAGTTTTTAGATTTTTTCTCTGCTTCTATTTTTAGAAAAAATCTGAAAATATTCACTGCCCTTCTTTCTTTCATTCTTAACGTGCATGAATGTTTTGAAAAGTGTTGGCGGAAAATTCAAACTCAAAAAAAATTTCAAAATTTTCTTTTGTATTTATTTGTGTGAAGAAACTCAAGTACTATCCCAGCTTTTTACCATTAAATAGTCACCCAAAGAGCTATTATTGTAAATTTTTCCAGATTTTTAAATTCAGGGGATCTTAGTGTAAAAAGTTAATAACTGTAATTTTCAAATATTCCAACTCCTGAGGCCCATTGATACTTGAATATATTCATATAATACAGTTATATAAGTGTATTTATACATTATTAGATAAATTACATATACGTAATGTATATATATATCACCACCTTCATGTCACCATACGTAAGGTCATGCATATGCATAAAAGCTTGCATATCAATTCGTAAGTTCCGCGATTATATATTTCACGACATCAAGGCAGACACGGACTTCTGAATTTCCAGTGTCTTAATAACCGAATTGTTTCGAGTACAGCTTAAATCGTTACAAATGGAAAAGATCCTCTCCTAAAAATGGTCAGGAACCACAAGATGTTTGGTAAAGGAGCGTTCCTTTACAAAGCCGCGGAGCAGGCAGCTGAGACCCTTCGCCTGAATTTTAACGTCAGAAGTGAGGA
>JAABKJ010003026.1:0-18188 GCA_011634705.1 Andricus grossulariae
GATTGAATCTCTATAAAAAAAAATCGACCAAAATTGAATAGTTAAATTTTTGTTGAAAAAATTAATTTTCAATGAAAAAGAAACTAATTTTCAACGAAAAGAATGACATTTCAATCAATAATGAATCATTTTTACCAAAATATATGAATTTTCAGCCAAATGTTTATATTTTTAATAGAATTTTCAACATCATAGTTGAATTTTCAATCAAAAAGGTAATATTGCTATGAAAAAAAACTAATTTTCAACAAAATAGATGAATTTTCAACTAAAGAAAATAACTTTTTGAGAAAAATAAAATATTTTAATTTTAAGTTAAAGAAATAAGTTTTTAGCAAATAAAATCAATTTTTAACGAAATAATTCAATTCTTAAACAAACAGATGACTTTTCAAGCAGAAAGATTAAATGTCTATATAAAAAAAAAATTCGACGAAAAATGGAATAGTTCAATTTTCAGTTTAAAAAAATTAATTCTCCATGTAAAAAGAAAACTAATTTTCTATGAAAAAAAGAATAATTTTCAACAAAATACATGAATTATCAAACGAATATTTTGATTTTTAATGAAATTTTTAACCAAAAATATTAATATTCTAACAAAAAAGGACAAATTTTCAACAAAATACATGAATTTTCAATTAAAAAAGATCAATTTTCAACAAAAAATGACGTTAAATTTTTAGTGAAAAAAATAATTTTCAATAAAAGCACTAATTTTCAACCGAAGAAATATTAATTTTCAATAAAAAAATTAATTTCTGACAAAAAAGGATAATCTTTAACAAAATACATGAATTTTCAACTAAATATTTCAATTTTTAATGGAATTTTTAACTTATAGTTGAATTTTCAACCAAAAAGATGAATTAATCACCAAGAAGATTAATATTCTACCACAAAAGACACACAAAAGTTTCAACAATATACAGAAATTCGCAAACAATCATGTAGTTGAATTTTTAACTGAAAAAGATTATTGTTCAAACAAACATGGTATAGTTAAATTTTCAGTTGAAAAAACAATTTTAAAAAATGTTAACAAAATATTTAACTTTGAAAAAAAGATTTTTCTACTGAAATGATGAATTATAAAACGCTCAATAAATAAATAATGGTTAAACTTTTATTAATTGTGCAATTCAAATACTTGAAAAAATATGTAAATCCACGTTATCATTTTCAATTCTCTAAATTGAAGAATGAATCAACGAATTTAGAGATTTTTCAAATTATATGGTTTTAAGCAATTTTGAGTTAGGTATTAAACATTAAAAGATTTAATTTTTTTTAACTGAACAATTTGTAAATTAAAAGTGAAATTATTTTAATTCTAGGACCTTACAAATTTATAATTGTTCAATTGTTATTCATAGATCGAAAATTGTTTTGAATATTTTAATTAATCTTTTAAAATTATTATTTTTTCAAATAAAAAATCATTTAAAACTTTTCCAGGAACCTTAAGAAAATTTTTGTATTATCTTGAAACCTCTCAGAATCCTTAAACAGCTTTCAAACTTTATTTCAAAATGTTAAAAGATCTACATTTTGTTTTAAAATTTTTTGAATCTTTTCAAATTTTTCAAATGTATAAATCCTCTAAAATTAAAAGAATCACTTAAAATGTTCCAAATCAATTTTCAACAATTAAATTTTTAACTAAATAGTTGAATTTTTTAATAAAAAAGATAAATTGTCAAGAAAATAGTTGAATTTTCAAATATAAAAGATAACATTTCATGAAAAAATGGAACAGTTAAATTATCAGTGAAAATATTAATTTTAAACTAAAACAGTACGAATTTTCAATGAAATAGTTAAATTTTTAACCAAATAGTTGCATTTTAAACCTGCAAAGATGAATTCGAAATTAAATGGTCGAATTTCCAAACCAAAAATGATTCAATATATTGCCGTTATTTTAGCCCTTGAAAAAGACGAATTTTTTTATAAGAAAGTTGAATTTTCAATCAATGTTCAACAAAACTGTTAAGTTTTTTACCAAAAAGATTACTTTTTAACAAAACAGTAGCATTTTAAACAAAGCGGTTGAATTTTTAACCAAATGCTTGAATTTTCAACCAACAAAGATGTTCTTCGTACCACGTAGTTGAATTTAAAAAAAAGATAAAGTTTCATGCAAAAATGGAATAGTTAAATTGTTTTTGACGGATTTGAGTTTTCTTAAAAAATGTTACTTTCTCGCTTTTTTGCAACTATTTCAGTGACAAGATTAAGGCTTTCAATTTTTTTACCATGAATTTGCGTATATAAATAAGTAACTGAAATATTCACTTCTTTTTAACACTTAGAAGGCTATTATAGGACCTTGACAAGTATTTAACAATTAGAGATATTATTATCCAAAATGAAAGATATTGTACTATTACTACAAATGTTCCGTTTTTCTAATAAATAGTCGTATTTTCTAATAAAATAAATTAAAATATGTATTTCAGATGATTTTCTCAGCGATTAATGTACTATTTTATTTATGATACCAGAAAAAGCTAAATGTGCCAAGTCTATCAACATTTCCATTAGATTATTACATACGTGCAAATGTAGCGCCCTCCTTTTTTCTCATAAAATAACACAGCCCCACAAAAAAACGGACCCCGGATTCGGGCTCAGCGACCCCAAAAAACGTGTAGATGTAGTAATTGTATCTGTTCACAGTTTTTTTCCTCGATTTAACCTTGAAATGACCTTGATCTGACTTGATGGAGGCAAACAAACTTCGAATTCGGGCTCAGGGAGCTCAAAAACGTACAGAAACGACATCTTGGCCCACATTTGTGGAATAATCTTAATTTGACCTTAAAATAACCTTGATTCTGAGCTGATGGATAAAAACGGACCCCGGATTCGGACTCAGCGATCCTAAAAACGTATAGATGTAGTAATTGTGTCTGTTCACATGTTTTCCCCTTGATTTAACCTTGAAATGACCTTGACCCTGACTTGATGGAGGCAAACAGACTTCGAATTCGTATTCAGGGACCTCAAAAACATACAGAAACGGCAACTTGGCCCACATTTGTGGAATATTCTTGATTTGACCTTGAAATGATCTTGGCCCTGCACTGATCGAGAAAAACGGACCCCGGGTTCAAACTCAGCGATCCCAAAAACTTACAGATGTAATTGTGTTTGTTCACATGTTTTTACCTCGATTCAATCTTGAAATGACCTTGACCCTGACTTGATGAAAACCAACAGACCTCGAATCCGCACTCAAGGACCTCAAAAACAAACAGAAACGACATGTTGGCCCGCATTCGTGGAATAATCTTGATTTGACCTTGAAATGACCTTGGCCCTGAACTAATAGAGAAAAACGGACCCCGGATTCAAACTCAGCGATCCCAAACACGTATGGATGTAGTAATCGTGCCTGTTCACATGTTTTTCCCTCGATTTAACCTTGCAATGACCTTGACCTTGACTTGATGGAGGAAAACAGACTTCGAATTCACACTCAGGGACCTCAAAAACATAGAGAAACGATATCTTGGCCCTCATTCGTGGAATAATCTTGATTTGACCCTGACCTAATGCAGAAAAACAGACCCTGGATTTGGACTGAGCGACCTTCAAAGCGTATAGATGTAGTATTTGTGTCTGTTCACATTTATTTTCCTCGATTTAACCTTGAAATGACCTTGACAATGACTTGATGAAGACACACAGAACTCGTATATCTTACTCATGGACCTGAAAAACATACAGAAACGGCAACTTGGCCCACATTTGTAGAATAATTTTGATTTGACCTTGAAATGACCTTAAAATGACCTTGACCCTGACCTGATGGAGAAACACGGACCCGCGACTGTGTAATCAACTGATCCATCCAACAACGAAAAAAAGTTACTTATTCGGTTGTAAATTGTTCTTCTAGAAAGGATTTCTGCTTCTCCAGAAAAATTAGGTTGACTTAGCACCGTTGACTCAGAAGAAAGAAAGCTAACTTTCACCGCTTGAACTATGATTGATAAAAGAACACGAGGTGTTTGATTTGGCTCACATTCGTTGAATAATCTTGATTTGACCTGGAAATGACCTTGACTCTGACCTGCTGGAGGAAAACGAACCCCTGATTCGGACTCAGCGACCCCAGAAACGTCTAGATGTAGTAATTGTGTCTGTTTATATGTTTTTTCCTCGATTTAATGTTGAAATGACCTTGAAAATGACTTGATGGAGACAAAAAGACCTCGAATTGAGACTCAGGGACCTCAGAAACATACAGAAACGACATCTTGGCCCACATTCGCCGAATAATCTTGATTTGACCTTGAAATGACCTTGACGCTGACCTGATAAAGAAAAACGGACTCCGGATTCGGACTCAGCGAGCTCAAAAACGTATAGATGTAGTCATTGTATCTGTTCAAATTTTTTTTCCTAGATTTAACCTCGAAATTACCTTGAACCTGACTTGATGAAGACAAACATACCTCGAATTCGGAATCAGGGACCTCAAAAACATGCAGAAACGGCAACTTGGCCCACATTCGTGGAATAATCTTGATTTGACCTTAAAATGTCCTTAAAATGACCTTGACTCTGAACTGATGGAGAAAAACAGACCCTGGATTTGGACTGAGCGACCTTCAAAGCGTATAGATGTAGTATTTGTGTCTGTTCACATGTTTTTTCCTCGATTTAACCTTGAAATGACCTTGACAATGACTTGATGAAGACAAACAGAACTCGAATTCGGAATCAGAGCCTCAAAAACATCCAGAAACGGCAACTTGGCCCACATTCGTGGAATAATCTTGATTTCACCTTGAAATGACCTTAAAATGACCTTGACCCTAACGTGATGGAGAACAACGGACCCGGGGCTGTGTAATTATTCACCTAATCCATCCACCAAAGAAAAAAATTACTTATTCGGCTGCAAATTGTTATTATAGAAAGGATTTATGCTTCTCCAGAAAAATTAGGTTGACTGAACTTAGCACCGTTCGAATTAGAAAAAAGAAAGGTAACTGTCTCCGTTTTAACTATGATTGATAAAAGAACAGCGGGTGTTTGATTTAGCTTGTAAAGTAGGGGTTCTAGTTCAATGGAAAATCGATAATTGGGGTTGTATGCTGAGTTAGGACAAGAAATCATTGATGATAACGGCAGATCTGCTGATGGGTGTCGTTTAGAGGATTAGGCCTAAGGTTGATAGTATTAGGATTGGTTGATCAGATAGAAGGATGGGGATGTAGGATATCGTTATTGGATGAAAAGATCGGGTCTTTAGGAATAGAACTGATCAGAATTACAAACATTCGAGATAGAAGTAGATCAAAAGCTTTCTTCATCAACCTATTCTCTTACATCCTTGAAAAGATACCTGTAAAAACCTTTCTAAATTCTTGAAAAATTGAATCCCAAGAGTGTCCTTCGAGTCTGAAGAAGCTTGCTCTGCAACTAATCAGATTTTTTTGTTTACGAAAATAGGGGAACAAATTTTTCAACGAAATAGTCAAATTTCGAACAAGAAAATTAATTTTAGACCAGAACTTGTATTTAAAACCAGATAGTTGAACTTGTAAACAAAAGGGATGAATTTTCAACAAAATAGTTATTATATAAATTATTATATTTTCAAATTAAAATATGAATAGTCATAATATTAAGATTTACTCTAGGTTGCCAAAGATTACTCCGGATTGCATAGTATTACTCTGAATTACATAAGATTATGATTGATTACTCCACCTAAATTCATGCGAATTTTCATTCAAACAGGATTACTTTTTGACAAGATTTTGGAATTTTCAACAAAATAGATGTACTTTTGATCAAATAGTTGAATTTTCAACCAAGAAGATAAATTTCCTTCCGAAAAAGACGAATTTTGAAACAAAATATATGAATTTTCAACGAAGTAGTCGAATTTTCAACTAGAAACAGATACATTTTTAACCAAATTGTTGAATTTTCAACTAAAAATATAAATTTTACAAGAGACGAATACTTTATAAAATAGTTAAATTCTCAACCAAAGTGATAAATTTTCAACTAAAATAATGAATCTTCGATTGGAACAGTTAAAGGTTCAGTTAAAAACTAAATTTTCAACCAAAAAGCAACAATTGTTGAATGCTCAGCCAAAAATAAAAATTTCTAACAAAACAGTTGACTCTGAAACCAAAATGTGTACTTTTTAACAAAATTGTTATGTTTTCAACAAAATAAAATAAATTTTAGCCAAATAGTTAAATTCCCAACCAAAAACGTGATCTTTTAACCAGAAAGAATAATTTTCTATCGAAAAGTATGAATTTTCAACAAAATACGTGAATTTTCAACCAAATAGTTAAATTTTTAAGAAATTCCAACTTTCAACCAAATAGTTGAATTTTTAATTAAAAGAATGAATTTTTAACAAAATACATGAATTTTCAAAGAAACATGATTTGTCATCCAAAAACCTTAATTTTCCACCAAATTAGTTAAACTTTTTACTAAAAATGTTGTTTTGTTTAAATATTTAAATTTGTCACGAAAGAGATGACTTTTTATCAAAATATATAAATTTTCAAGGAAATAGTTTATTTATCAAAGGGGTATTTAGCCCTAGGGACTTCTTTTGAATAAATTTTGAATAAATGAAACTTCAAGCAAGAATTTTAATTTTCCACAAAAAAACAATTCAGACAAAATACATGAATTTTCAGTTAAGAAAGCCAATTTTTACAAAAAATAAAATAGTTAAATTTTCAGATGAACAAAATTAATTTAAAGAAAATGTGCTTTGGATAAAATAGTTAAATTTTCAACCAGGAGTTGAATTTTCAAATAAAAAAATATATATTTTACAAAAAACGAATACTCAATAAAATAGTTAAATTGTCAACCGGAGTAATACATTTTCAACTAAAATGATGAATCTTCAATTGGAATAGTTGAAGGTTCAGTTGAAAACTAGATTTTTGACCAAGAAGCAACAACTGTTCAACAAATTTTGTAATAAAAAATGTTAAATAAAAAAAAGTTGAGGTCAACCAAAAATGACGAAGTTTCAACAAAATAATTGAATGCTCAGCCAAAAAGATATACTTTTAACAAAACAGTTGACTCTTAAACCAAAATGTGTACTTTTTAAAAAATTGTTATATTTTTAACAAAATAAAAGAAATTTTAGCCAAATAGTTAAATTTTCAACCAAAAACGTGATCTTTTAAACAAAACGAATAATTTTCTACCGAAAAAAATTAATTTTTAACAAAATACGTGAATTTTTAACCAGATAGTTGGATCTTTAACCAAATAGTTGAATCTTTGATTAAAAAAGATGAATTTTTAACGAAATACATGAATGTTCCAAGAAACATGATGTGTCATCGAAAAAGCTGAATTTCCTACGAAAGTAATTGAACTTTTTACTACAAGATTTTTTTTTTAATAGTTAAATTTTTCACGAAAGAGATGAATTTTTAACAAATTATATGAATTTTCAATTAAATAGTTTAGTTATCAAAGGAAAGATAGAACTTCAAGCAAGCATTTTAATTTTCGACAAAAAAATAAATGTGGACAAAATATATGAATTTTCAACTAAGAAATACAAATTTTCACAAAAAATAAAATAGTGAAATTTTCAGATAAACGAAATTAATTTAAAAAAAAAATGTTAAATAAAAAACAGTTCAGTTCAACCGAAAATGACGAAGTTTCAAAAAAATAGTTGAATGCTCAGCCAAAAAGATAAATTTTCAACAAAGCAGTTGACTCTTAAAGCAAAATGTATGCTTTTTAACAAAATTGTTATTTTTTCAACAAACTAAAATACATTTGAGCAAAATAGTTGAATTTCAAACCCAAAACGTGATCTTTTAACCAAAAAGAATAATTTTTTACCGAAAGAAATGAATCTTTAACAAAATACGAGATTTTTTAACCAAATAGTTGAATTTTTAATAAAAAAAGATTAATTTTCAACAAAATACATGAATTTTCAAAGAAAAATTATTTGTCATCCAAAAAGTTTGATTCCCTACCAAAGTAATTGAACTTTTTACAAAAAAAAATGGTGTTTTGAAAATAGTCCATTTCTTCACGAAAGAGATGATTTTTTAACAAATTATATAAATTTTCAATAAAATAGTTCAGTTATCGAAGGAAAAGATAGAATTTCAAGCAAGCATTTCAATCTTCCTCAAAAAAATAAATTTTGACAAAATACATGAATTTTCAACTAAGAAAGACAAATTTTTACAAAAAATTAAATAGTGAAATTTTCAGATAAATACAATTAATTTTAAAAAAAACGTGCTTTCAATAAAATAGTTAAATTTTCAATTAATCAGGTGAATCTTATAGAAAGGAATTTTTAAGAAAATCGTGAAACCTTCAACCAAGGATTTGATATTTCAGTTAAAAAATATGAATTCAAAAAAAGACAAAATTTCAAACAGAAAGGGAATACTCAAATTATAATTCAAAAAAATAATTTTTAACAACAAAAGAACAAATATTTAACAGGACAGTTAAATTTTTAACCAAATAGCTAAATTTTCAAAAAAGTAAGTCAACTTTTAACCAAATAGTTGAATTTTGAATAAATAAAATGAATTTTCAACAAAATACATGAATTTTCAATAAAAATGATTTGTCATCCAAAAAGTTTAATTCCCTACCAAAGTAATCGAAATTTTTACAAAAAAATTGGGTTTTAAAAATAGTCAAATTTTTCACGAAAGAGATGATTTTTTAACAAAATATATGAATTTTCAATAAAATGGTTCAGTTGGCGAAGGAAAAGATGAAACTTCAAGCAAGCATTTTAATTTTCCACAAAAAAATCAATTTCAACAAAATATAAATGAATTTTAAACTAAGACAAATATTCACAAAAAAATGAAATAGTGAAATTTTCAGATAAACAAAATTAATTTAAAAAACGTCTTTCAATAAAATAGATAAATTTTCAACCAATGAGGTGAATCTTAAAAAAAAGTATTTTTACTTTGAAAAATTAATTTTGACTAAAATAAATGCAAATTTCAACAATATAGTTAAAGTTTTTACTATTATGAAGAATTTTTAACCAAAATAGTTGATTTTTCAATAAAACAGTTGAATTTTCGACCGTAAAAGATAAATTTTCATAAAAATACATGAATTTTTAATCTGAATTACTCTGAGTTGAGTGGATTACAAGTGGATAACTCTAGATTAAAAATTTATTAATTTAGATTGAACCTGAATTACAATTGGATTACTTCGGAATACTAAGATTACTTCGAACTACTTGAATTACATCGGATTACAAGTGTATTACGCCGGATTACTGGACAAACGCCAAATTACTTAAATTACCCCGGCTTACAAGTGAATTACTTCGGAATACTACGGTTACTCCGAATGAAAAAAAATTACCTCGGATTACAAATGTAATTCTTCGGATTACTGGAACTACTCCGAATACCTGGAATTACCTCGTATTACAAGTGGGTTACACCGGAACACTAGGATTACTCCGATTAATTGAATGACCCCTAATTGCAAGTGGATTACGCCAAATTACTCCGTCTTACAAGTGAAGTACTTCAGAAAACTGGGATTGATCCGAATTACTTTCATTTCTCCAAATATATGGGATTACTTCGAATTACTTGAATTACCCAGGATCACAAGTGGATTACACCGGAATACTAGGTGTACTCCGAATAACTTGAATTACCCGGATTACAAGTGGATTATGCCGAAAAACTAATGGGCTTACAAAGGGATTACTTCCGAATACTTTGATTACCTCGAATTACTTTTTTACTCCTGATTACTGGGATTACTTAGAATTACTTGAATTGCACAGGATTACAAGTGTATTATGCCAAATTATTTGTATTACAAGTGTATTGCGCCGAATAAATGCGGTCACAGGTGGATTACTTCAGAATGTTGGGATTACTCCAAACTACTTGAATTACCTCGGATTACAAGTGGATTACACCGAATTACTCCAGATTACAAGTGAATTACTTCAGAATATTGGGATTACTCCGAATTTATTTTATTAGTCCGCATTACAGGGATTACTGCCAATAGCTTAAATTACCCAAGATCACGAGTGGATTACACCGTATTAACCCGGCTTACGAGTAGATTACTTTGGAATACTGGGATTATTCTGACCTGATTGAATTACTCCGGATTACTGGGATAACTTTGAATTAATTCGGACTACAAGTGGATTACTTCGGAATACTGGGATTACTCTAAACTACTTCATTTACCACGGATTACTAAAATTACTTTGAATTACTTGAATTAATCAGGATTACAATTCAATTACGCCGATTATTCCGAATTACAAGCGGATTACTTCGGATTACTGGGATTACTCCGAACTACTTGAATTACGACAGATTACTTCGAACTACTTGAATTATCCTGGATTACAAGTGGATTACTTCGGAATATTGGGATTACTCTAAACTACTTTATTTACCAAGGATTACTGAAATTACTTTGAATTACTTGAATTAATCAGGAATACAATTCAATTACGCCGATTAATCCATATTACAAGTGGATTACTTCGGATTACTGGGATTACTCCAAACTACTTGAATTACGACGGATTACTTCGAATTACTTGAATTACCCTGGATTGCAAGTGAATTACGCAGCATTACTGGGATTGACATTTCGGTTAACCAAGCGCTCCAGCGGATTACCAGAGTTGATTCCCTCTCGGAAAAATGTAATCCCAAGAGAGTCATTCGAGACGAAAGAAGTTTGTTCTCCAACTGAACAGATTTTTCAGGAAACTTGGAGAGTGCTTTCCAAAAGGGAATTCTCTCGTTCAGTGATCTTAGCTAATAGCTTTGTCCAGTACACAGAGAAAAATGGGTGGTCGAAGTCAGAGGGTCAACATTTAGAGAGTCAGTCCGTTCTTCTAAATTATCTAAAGAGCCTTTCAAAATTTGTTCGACATAGTCAGAGAGACTCTCATTTTATGGCTAGTCTGACTGTTATAAGAAGGCCAGTCTCATTATCAGGAATAATCAGGGTATCCTTTCGGAATAAGTAGGAAAAGGACAACAAAATTAAGAAATGTATCATGATCAAATCAATTCCCTGAGATGGCCAGGTCGACTCTCCGAGGAGATCAAGTCGACTATCCGAGATAATCAAATCGACCATCTATGATGAACGATTTGATCCTTTATAATGATCAATTTCGCCCTCTGTGATGATCATTTCGACTCTCTATGACGTTCGATCGACCGTCCTGATGATCAAGTTGACACTCTGAGATAATCGATTTGAACCTCTTGTTTTAACCTTCTAGAGATAGTGACTTTAGCCACCTTCAAGGTCTGTCTTATAGTTGACCGTCCAATATAATCTCTCTGCACATCTAGATGATCAAACTGACCTTCCATTTTTCTCCGTCTGGAGAGCCAATACACAAGGTGGTCATCTACTACCTTAGCTTTGCGGTGCCTCTCTTTCGAAGTTATCGATCGAAATATACGCTCATTGCTTCGAGGGAATGGGGTACGTGCTCTGGTACCTCAATGCTCCGAAGAAACGCCGGAAGTATCCGTTTCCTCCATGCCCTTTCACCCCTTCTTCTTCACTACTCCCAACACTCCTCAAGAGCACTCTTTCTCTTACTTCCAGAATCCGGATCGGCTCGCGATAGAGACCCACAAAAACAAAATTGAGTTTGCAGACCCAGGAATCCTTAAGGTCGAATTTGTATTCGATAGGCATGCTCTCACGGCAAATGGAAACTAAGAAACGGGGATAACTGAAGATTTATTGACTGAGATTAAAAGGAAATGAAGTTGCATTCCTTGCTTTATTACTTCCCTTAATGTGATATACAGATTTCCAAAATTTTCCCCTCTTTTAAAGCATTCATCTTTTTTTTCTGCTTTTAGGAAATTTACGCTTTTCCCCTTTTCCTGTTTTTTTTTGTGTGCATAAATGCGAATTAAATTAATAGAACCTAATAAGAAAATATTTCGGTAGGGTGTCCGTACACCTGTACATCCGTCCGTACTTTTTTTCAAGAAGGGGAAGCAGGGGAAGTGAGAAGAAATAAGGGAGGGGTAGTAGGGGAAATAAGGGGAGGGGAAGTAGAAGAAATGAGTAGTAGGGTAGCAGAGGAAGTGAGGCGAAATGAGAGGAGGGAAAATAGGGGCAATTATGTAAAACGAGAGAGAGTAGGGGCAGCGAGAGGGGACGAGGGAGAAGTGTAGGGGAAGTAAGAGGAATTAGGGAGGATAGTAAGGGAAGTAAGTGAGGGGAAGTAGGGGAAATGATTAGAAATGAGGGTGAGTATGAGAGGGGAAGTAAAGGCTGAAGAAGGGAAGTAGGGAAAGGGGAGTGATAGCTGGAGAAGCAAGAAGAAGGGGAAGTAGACGAGAAGTTGGGAGAGGGGGAAGTAGGGAAAAGTAGGGATCTGCTATTATATTCAAGCGTCAGAATTAGTCTCATTTGGTTAGAAATTCTACTATTTGGTTGAAAATGTAATTATTTTGTTCAAATTTAAACTATATCGTTTAAATAGTTTGGTTAAAAATTTCCACTATTTTCTTGAAAATTTAATTATTTTGTTGAAAATGCCACGATTTTCTTAAAAAGTCATCTTTTTTGGTCACAAATTTAACTAATTTGTTGAAAACAATTTTTTTTTGGTTGAAGATTCATTTCTTTATTTAAAAATGTCAGTATCCCATTTTCAGAAAATTAGCCTTTGTTAAAAAATCGTCTTTTGGGTTGACTTTTCATCACTTTTGTTGAAAATTTAATTATTTTGTTGAAAATTCCACGATTATCTTGAAAAGTCATCTTTTTTGGTCACAAACTCAACTACTTTGTTGAAAACAATTTTTTTTTTTTGAAGATTCATTTCTTTATTTCTAAATGTAAGTATCACATTTTCAGAAAATTAGCCTTCTTTGTTAAAACATCGTTTTTTGGTTTGAATTTTCAACACTTTTGTTGGAAATTAATTTTGATATTTGAAATTGAAAATTAATTTTGATATTTGAAATTGAAAATTAATCTTTTCTAGTTGAAAATTTAACCATTTGGTTGAAAAACGTCTTTTTTGGTAAAAAATTGATATTTTTGGTAGAAAGTTCATCCTTTTTGGTTAAAAATACCAGGTTTGGTTGAGTTGAACTAATTTTTAAAAGATTAATTTTTATTTTTGGTTGAAGATTCATCATCTTAGTTAAAAATTCATATTTTCGAGTTCAAAATTTAACTGTTGTGTAGAAAATTCTTATATTGGCTTGAAAATTCATCAATTTGGTAGAAAATTGAACGATTTGTTTCAAATGAACTTTTTTGCTTAAAATTAGTCTTTTTGGTTAAAAATTCAACTATTTGGTTGAATATTAAACCATTTCCATGAAAACATACATTTTTGGTAGAAAATTAACTTTTTTGTAGAAAAGTCATATTTTTAGGGTAATAAATTCAACTGTTTTATAAATAATTCATCTTTTTGGATTTAAAATTTAATACTTTTTTTTTAAATTGCTGTATTTTGTTGAAAATTCGTCTTGTTCGTAAAACATTAATCTTCTTGGTGAACATTTTTTTTTTATTGAAAATGTAACTATTTGGTTCAAAATTCCTCTTTTCTGGTTCAAATTCAACTAATTGGTTGAAAGTTGAACTACTTTGTTAAAAATTATTATCTTTTTTAATTTATTTCATTATCTGAAAAATCAACTATTCCATTTTGAAAGATGAAAATTCAACTATTTGGTACAAAATTCAAGTATTTCGTTGAAAATTTGTATTTTTTATTAGAAAATTAATATTGTTTGTTGAATATTCATCTTTTTGGTTTAGGATTTAACTATTTGGATTTAGGCTAAATATTTGTATGATTTGGTTGAATTCAACTCGTTGAAAATTCGCTTTTTTTGTTAAAAATTAATTATTAAGCTGAAAATTTAACAATTTCTATTTTAATTGAAAAAATAGCTTTTTTATGTGAAAATTTGAATATGTGAATTCAAATTCATCTCTCTCGATTGAAAAGTTATCTTTCTTGGTTGAAAATTCAACTTTTAGGGTTGAAAATTTAAATGTTTAGTTACAAAGTTATTCTGTCGGATCAAAGACTCATCTTTTATAGTAAAAAAGTCATCTTTCTTGGTTAAAAATAAACTTTTTTTGTTGAAAATTTAACTGGCGTCACAAAACTTCGTCTTTTTGGATTGAAAATTTAACTATTTGGTCAAAAATTGAACTATCCCTGGTGGAAAAAATGTTTACAAAAAAATAAATTTCTATAACTGTAATTTGTTGTTAAAACTTGTACAAAAATACACAAAATTCAATAAAAAATACCATTAAATACAAATAGATATTTTTTTGGTATTTTCTGGTAGAAAAGTAAAAAATAACATGAAACTACAAATTCCTATCATTTGAAAATTGGTATAATTTTTTACCAATAATTTTTCTTTTACTTTGTTGTGAATACTCACAAGGCCTTACAAAAAACTACAATTTTTTTACACTTTTTCTTTAAATTTGGGTATTTGACGTCATAAAATCCCTTAATTTCACGTACATTATTTTGGAAAATTACAAATCTTTACAACAGAATAAAAAAGTTTACTCAGTATCTTAAAATTAATTTTCTCAAATGAAAATTTAACTATTTAATTTTTCGTTGAGGACTTTTTTTTTTTGTTAAAAAAGAAAATAAAGAAATTTTTTAGATATAAGTTACTAAAGTAAAATTTATTATGAAGTGTCATAACTCATTGGTTTGGGATTATTATAAGGGACTTGAGAAAAGCTCTGAAACAGGAGCTCTATACTACTATATATAGATGCTAAAACAAGGATCTCATTATGGATCAGCAGCTGGTTGCTTTCCAGGGTATTAGAAATCCGATATTTATGTGTGCTTTTTTTAAGCTGAAAGTAGAATGGACTTTCTTTTTATTTTTGTAGAAATGATATAAATTCTTGAGTTTACTATGAAAAATTAAAATGAACTATTAATTTTGAAAAACTAGTTTTAAGAAAATATTTAAAAAGATTTCAAAACAATTCTAAGGATTTCTAAAATTGGCAAACAAGAATCTGAAAGATTTTAAGACCATTTTTTTATTTTTCACAATTAAAAGAAAAAAATCACGAAAAATTTGAATAATTTAAAAATATTAGAATGTTTACAAATTTTAAAAGGCTTAAAAAAATAATTTTCTTAAGATTTATTGGCAAATTTTTGATGATTTTTTGTTTTAAAAAATGAACTTTAAGAGAAAATTGAAAAAAAAATTGACGAGATATCCTTAAATTTCGGAAAAAAGTAGAAGATTTTATAGCCAAATATTTTAATTTGGTAAGATTAAAAAATAAAAAAAAAATAAAAAATCGAGTAAATTCAAAAAATATTTAGAAGATTTGAAGAAATTGAAAAAGAATTTTAAACTATTGAAATTTTGAAAAAATTCAATTTTTTTAAACATTTCAAACTACAAATTTAGAAGCTTTAAAAGAATTTTGAAAGATTTAAAACTTGGAAGCATTTCCGAAAATTTATAAAATATTTTTACATTTCTTCCAAATTCTGGAAGTCCTAAATATCTTTTAAAAAGGCCCGAATTTTCTCTAATATTTTGTGAAATCCTGTATGATAGAATTTTTTTTTAGTTTTCTAGATTCTTTTTTAAAACATTTGAAACATCAAAAAATCTTTTCTAATTTTCTCAAGAATCTTATAAACTTTATATTTATATAAGTTTAAAAACAAACTGATAATAATTTCAATATTTGTGTAACTAAAACAAAGATTTAAAAAGCATTCAGTGTTATCAATAAAAAAATAAGCTTTTCACTAAAAATAGAATCATGAAAATTTCAGTTGGAACAATTAATTTTTAATTAAAAAAAAACTAATTTTCAACCAGTTGAATTCAACCAAAAAAGACGAATTTTCAACAAAATGTATGTATTTTCATTAAATAGTTGAATTTTCAACTCATAAAGGACAAATTTTTAACCAAAAATGAAATATTTAAATTTTCATCAATAAGCATTATTTTGCATAAAGAATATCAAGGTTCTACCTAAAAAGACGAATTTTCAACATAATACGTGAATTTCCAAAAAAATTGTTGAATTTCGATGTTAAAAATTTTAGTTACCCACAAAACAGTTGAACTTTGAACCCAAAAATATAATTTTTCAACAAAAAAGTCAATTACCTCCGAAAGGGTTAAATATTCAAATAGTTTAATTTTTAACCAGATAGTTAAATTTTCTACAAAAATAATAGATTTTTTTCTAAAAATGTGAATTTTTAACAAGAAAGTTAATTTTCAAACAAATAGTTTAATTTTCTATCCATTTGTTAATTTTTTAAGCCAAAACTAATTTTTTTTTACAAAACAGTTGACCTTTCATCCCGAATGTATGAATATTCAAAAACAAAATTAATTTAGATCCAAATAGTTTGAATTTCAAATCAAATTATAATTCTGCAATAAAAATAAAGGAATTTTGTAAAAATTAATTAAATTTTAAATCAGAAGTAGTTGAATTTTCTACAAAATAGATGAATTTTCAACTTTTAAAGAAATAATTTTCAACTAAAAATAAAACAATTGAATTTTAAAATAAAAGTATGACATTGGAACAGAAAATGAAATAAATTTTCAAGAAAATAGTTCAATTTTCAACCAAAAAGCGGAATTTTGGCTCTAGAATATTAAGGTTCTATTTCAAAGGACGTTTTTTCAACAAAAAAGTTAATTATCTCCGAAATGGTTGAATTTTCAAATATATAGTTTGATTTTTAACCAAAAAATTAAGTCTTCTGCTAAAATAGTTGAATTTTTTGTACCAAAGTAGTTAAATTTTTCACTAAAAAGATGAATTTTTAAATACAATAGTCCAATTTTAGGTCAAAACTATTAATTTTTAAGAAAAAAATATATATCTCGGAACAAAATAGTTACATTTTCAACCAAACAGATCAATTTTCAACTAAAATTATTAATCCTTAACCAAAAAATAAATTTTTAAGAATGCTATTTAACTCTTAGCCAAGTAGTTGAACTTTTAACTCGAAAATATTAATTTTGAAGCCAAAAATTAATTTACAACCAAATAGTTAGAATTTCAACTAAATGATGCATTTTCACCAAAAACAAGGATTTTTATACAAAGTATCTAACTTCAACCAAAAATTAGTTAATTTTTCAACCGAAATAAAATTTATTTTCAGCATAACATATAATAGTTGATATTTCAAGCAAAAAGTATATTTTTTTTAAATCAAAAAGAGTTGCATTCAACCAAAAAAGATAAATTAAAAAAAGCTGAATCCTCAACTCAAACAGATTAATTTTCAAACATTTTTGAAAGCATTTTCAACTGGAAAATATCGACTTTCAATTAAAAATATCCATTTTTAACCAAAAATGAAAGTTTCATTTTGTGCCATAAAAGTGATTTGCAACCAAAAGAAACTGAATTTTCGAAAAAATAGTTAAATTTTCACCCAAATAGGTAAATTGTCTAACAAAACAGACGAATTTTCAACAAAATAGTTAAATTTTCAACTAAAGAGATCAATCTTTAACCAAAAAATAAGTTTTTAACAAAGTAGCTGAACCTTCAAGCAAATTATTGCATTTTTTAACAAAAAATATGGCTTTTCAACAAAATAGTTGCATTTTCAACAAGATAATTCCATTTTCAAGCAAATGGTAGAATTTTAAACCAAACCCGATGATTTCCAAACCAAAAATATAGTATTAGACTTTTAAATCAAAAAGATTTAACTTTTAATAAACAATAGTTCAATTTTTCATTGTGTATTAACTATATAATGTTTTTTTAAACATCAATCTTCTTTAGTTGAAAATTCAACTATCCGTTTGAAAATTTCTGTATTTTGATAAAACTTCGTCTTTTGTGGTAGAGTATTAATCTTCTTGGTAACTCATTCACATTTTTGATTAAATATTCAACTATGAGGTTAAAAATTCCACTAAAAATTAAAATATATGGTCGAAAATTCATCTTTTTTGTTCAAAATTATTCGTTTTTGGTGATTTTTTTTTCTTTTTAATAAATTTTTATTTTATTGAAAATTAGTGTTTCATTGGAAATTGATTTTTAACTAAAAAATTAACTGAATTTTTTGTAAATTTCTCCAACTGAAACCT